>CAJQUW010014714.1:0-14910 GCA_907163375.1 Prostheceraeus crozeri | reverse complement strand
TATGACCTTTATTGTTTGGTGCTTTGACTACTTGCGTGACAGAACACAACGAATTCAAGTGAACTCTAAGTCTAACCGCCTTCGTATCTGTGACATCCGGGGTTCCCCATAGAAGGTATTTTGTCACCTCTTTTCTCTTTTTTGTGCTCATATGAGATAGTCCTGTCGTTCCGTCCAGTCCTAAACTGTCTCCTCTCACTGTACGCAGATGATGTCATCACAGCGAATGCCCCAATTTTCAATGACAACTATGATCAACTGGTATTGGACGAGATAAGTCAATTGTCCGCTGGTTGGTGTAACTCAAATGGGTTATGTCTCCAGAATCGCGCAAAAACTAAAATCATGTTGGTCTCTACGATCAATGTTACTGACTACATCGCCGTCCATTTTTGTCTTGGCAGAAAAACTTTGAAATTATAGGGAGTGACATACACCGCAAGAACTAAAATGGGACCTTACACTCGATAACCTATGTCAGAAAAAGCGATTCAAAGCCTTTACGTTATTAAACGCGTCTGAAGCGATTCCTGTCTTATTCAAGAGCTCATACCTTCTATTATAACTCTACTGTTCTTGGGGACGCCTGAATATGATAGCGCGAGTTCTGGTAGGCAATAGAATAAGAACTCTGAGCAAATTCGAGAAAAGGTAAAGACGCCGAGCACACCGCTGTAATTTGCGGGTCAGAAATGGCAATTGGTTTATTTTATTTCACACCACTCCGTAATGAGAAGAGAGATTTCCGCTCTACGAATTTTCAAAGCGATGTCCAATAAAGACAATTCTGTTGAGCTACTTGGTTCCTAAGCCAAATTCCTACGCTCCTCACTTTATGCAAGTTATTCTTTTTTGCCGTACACAGTGTCGCGAAAGTCGTCTTTCGTTACCGTCTTGTGTGACTTTAGTGAATAATCAAATGACTTGTAGTAACAGATTAATTTGAAAGTAATCTTTTTTTTTGCTTTATGTTATTATCTTCTTTGTAAAAGTATCTATATGACATTGCATGTTGTGATTTCCATTCAAAAATACACGTTTTTACACTACTACTAAAACAAGCTTTATAGCATCATGGCGAAAGCAGTTTGTCGAGCTTCTCTTCAGGTATCGCGTACACCATGTCACGAAAAATTCCGAAATCAGTCTAGAAAGTTTTACAATCATGGCAGAGAATACGTCCTGAATTCTGTCCAAAACATGGTTCTCTTGCTTTCTTTGAAACTATCAAAAATACTGACATTCGTTATATGATTTACAAGTGCAAACTAATACCACACCTTTGAATATGAGATTTATACATGTAATATTCCGTTATAAACATGCTTGATTTTATTCTATGCTATCAGACATGCTTTTTAGGCGTGGTTTCAAGTATGTCTTTAAAGTCTTTTAAACATGCTTTAAATATTTCATCATTTTAAAGTATAAATTAGATGCCAAGAATAGGCTATGGAATTGATAACTCCAACAAATGCATACTGAGACAAGAGGGTTAAAATCCTGAGAGCCTGTGCAACGTAAAATTAGAGTGTTGTTGCAGTCATGAAGCAGAAACATTCTAGGTAAGATGCATGTTAGTAATTGTCAAAATTAAGACCATGATCACATTGCAATGCAGGGTCAAAGGTCAGTCCAAGGTCAAAGGTAACATATCTTTTAGAAGAGCATCCGGAAAGTTTCCTCAACTTTCTATGATAAATTCCGGCTCTTTTTCAATATTGATAGCGTTTCAACTCGTTCTTTACGAAGCAGGGAGATGATGTCATCGACATGTGATTCATAAAACGAACATTAGTGAATGAAAAATGTTGGCAGAGTAGATAAGTATCATCATTTGAAAAGTAACCATCTGCTTGTCAGTAACTCAGTTCAGCGTGGAAGGAGTCATCAACCCCCTAACCTCTATAAATCCTTGCCCATGCTGTTGGTACAACAGGGTTCCTACCGACCTTCAGAGAAAAAATTCTAAGACTTTTCTATGACTTCTTAAACTTATAAGCAGTGACCGAATTTTAACTATTTTAGTTATATTTCTTCATATTTCCTTAATTAAAGTTAAAAAGCGATCTATGGATATTTCATTACCTAATGTGCAACAAGAATCTGAAAAACTTAGAATATCTCGGCCTATGATGATAAAAACAAGGCAGTAACAAGCAATTAACAAACCGATAAAATCTATGTGTACATAACTAAGTTCTCTAGAATCAGTCAAATAGCTTAGAACGTCATCATGTTGAAAGCAATAACAATCTTTGGTCTGTCTGTACGAAACAATTGCTTCCAAACTTTTCGATGAGATATACAGCATTTAATGAAAATAGTACGATATAGACAAAATGTGTGCACACTATACAAAATTGATGAAATTGGAATTATTTCATGAAAGCAAATATTTTCGGAAAATTGGAATCGACACAATTTCCTACATGCATAACAGTATTTTGCTGAAAGAATTAAAATCTCAATTTCACGTAAATGAATATCCTTGCCTTAGTCTGTCTTCATCTATCAACTCCATCTGACCTTCAATAGATTCTATTTCTAGATCAAGTTCCAATTTCCGCTTTTTTTCTACTGGTTTCAACCCTTTCTTCATGCGCTTGCCCTCATTCAAGTATAGTTAGTTCTGGAATTTTCCGTTCCAGGACTTTACCATGTTTTTAAGGATTCCAGGACCAGTAGATAACGAAATAAAAACCATCTGAAGCACAAAAATGTTGCTAAAAACATCGTTGAATCAAAAATGTTGTCTTCTCATTCCAGGAAACATTTGTATTAGATGCATCCTTAATATATAGATCGATAAACAGTATCTGAGAACTAAATGATACAATTTCTCCACTGTTTCATCTATAAAGCCACTCTATCAAGAATTAATGACATGTTCATAATCACAATCGACATGAAATATGAAATATAGTAAATTTCATGCAGGAATCAATAGAAAAATGAAGTTGTCAACAAAAAGTTTGGCCACAGCGACTTCTTGAAATTGATACGTATAAATATCTGAAAATCATATTGGCTAAAAAGATGGCAGAGTTGTCGCCACTAAAAATACATTATCGTGATGGGAAGTTTCCACAATTGATCTATTTGCACACTTTGGTAGGAGTTCCTGTACAGGTTTGATACCGGCCCCCTTGAATCTTCTACTCAAAGTGAGAGCAGATTAATGCAAGTCATCGATCCGACGTCTATCAATTCTCTTGCAAGAAAGGCTGGCGGGTGAGAACGGACTAGTAGGAATACTTTCACTAATTTAAGTAGGGGTCAGCAAATGCAAGTAGCATGATATGAATATGCAACTTAGCAAACCGACGAAAAGATGGTGTTGAGATTACAGGTGCTTTGCTTGAACTATTTCACAAATGAAAACAGTTTTTGAGATAGCAGAAAGATTCAATAGCTTATTTTGTTCAATTGAAAAGAGCTGCCGGAAAATGCAAAGCAAATGTACAAAAAAATCTTTTCGTACAGAATTCAATATTTAATTCATAAAACTGCTACCGCGTTCCACATGAACAATTCTCAAACTGGAATGCCCATTTATTTCAAATTGTCTGGTTCACTCACTAACATATGCATCATAAACTTAAGAAAACGAAAATGACTTCATGAATGAACGTGATACTCCTTCACAACTGACACACTCTGGCTCTCGGAGCCCGGGGATATTACACCACAAACATTTCCTTGTGCCTTCCACAGCTGTGGTCGCTGCGAGGTCTCATCACGGTACAGCTCAGTTTTAAATTTGAATTCGAAGCATACATCACACAGGCCAATTAGTGCTATTAGTCGAGAAAGTCCAGTGAGGCCTGAAAATCTATCTATCTTGCTGCTTATGAACTTCCTGAATGAAAACTTCTTGGATTTTTGATAAAATATGAATAATGATACATTTTCATAAGAATATCTGAGACATCGAAGGTTTTACATCTTAAAAGAACTCTCCATGGATGTGCGTAAAGGAAATGCCAATTAGCCTAGAATTCTAATCTTAAGAATCGGTTTATTTTGCATTGAATGAGAAACTGAATTAGACGCCGGTTCATATCAGTGCATCCGAACTTTTGAGTGAGAAAACTCAGCGAACGCCGTTCCAGCAACCCTAGATGAATTAAACTAAGAATTTGCCGTTCAAGAACTGACATCCTCCAATTCCTGTAAGTGCTTCCTATTGACATATTGGGTATTTTCCTGTATTTAGTAATCTAGCATCAAAATGCAAAAGTTTCAGATTCGCATACCTGCACGAACGTGTAGATATGTGTAGGTGTAGCAGATTTTTGTCGATCCTTTTGAATATGAATCACATCCTGCATTTTCTGAAACTCAAAAAGAGTACACAAGATTTTGCTTTCGTTATACAGACCCTAAAATATTTTATTGAGTAGATATTGTCGGAAAGTAAGTATGTCGAGTAGACTGGTATTTTCTCTAAGAAAACGTCAAGCAAATAGTACCTTTCATTAATTGAAAAAATACAACTTATTTACAAAATGACCTTAACATCCTGAAAGAAACAATAAAAGGCAAAATCAGTGAAACAAAACGGAAAGACATTAACCCTCATACGGCGCACGTGTAGCATTTGTTACACTTTTATCTTTGTCTTGTCATTATTTTTCTTACAGTGCTTCCTTGCTGTTATACATCGGTGACATCTTATAAATGTTCAATGGCTATCATTTTGCACCGTTTTTAGTAATTTAGATGGTGGCGTACTATATTTAAATACACAGATTTAATCACCACCTTTATTTGGCGCACCATGTAACGTTTGTTACATTATTGTTCAATGACTTATGTATAAGATCAGCAATCTTGATTCAATCTAATTATTTACAGATTGTTTCATAAAAAATGGATCACCCTTAAACATCGCCTTAACTTCAATTTTGTCTAACTCCGCCAAACTTGAACGAATTTCTCTGAAATTTGGAAGACATGTCAGTTGTGCTTATTTATATCATTGTTGGAAATTTCAAGCATGAATATTGAGTTGTTTTCCTGTTATAGATAAAAAAGTAGTAGATAATTTGATCTTCATTTAGAAATGTTACACAAAATCATACCTCACTCTTATAAAATTACATTTGTTTCCTTTGTTATGTAATATGTTGTTCTACAAGCCAAAAGCTATCAAGCAAAAGCAAAGCAAAAATAAAAGAAAATCGGTCAATCAGAGCCAGTATAGCACTATTATTCATCAACAATAATGTAACTGCTACATGTGATTAACTGGACTTCATGTTCCATAGCTTCCTGACTTCGTTGCGGTGGTGTTGGCAGCACTCCTGATTGCTTTCAGCTAGAAATCTATCTCTCACCGGTTGAAAACAATACAAAGCACAAATGAACAATAACGGATGAAGATTGCATTCCCAAACGGCAAAGTGTCAGGGTTTTCTTTGCGAGCTACAAGCAAGCGACTAAATGTCCCTTACACAAAATGTGCATCGATGGCATAATGATGATTTTCGACTTTGTCGTAAAGAGGGCATCTGGCCGTACCACGCAAAACATCCAAACGTAGAGACCGCCTAATTTAGAGATTTGTTAAAAGTTGATCCAAGTCTCTCGTTAACTGAGATTGCTGCACTAGACTCGGCTATTTCTAAGTACCACTATTCGTAGAAGCACTTCACATACAGCAAGGAACCATGAATTCTTCAACACTATGTGAATGTTTTACGAATGAACATTGGCCAAATGACAGATCAACTTGGTGATCCATCGACTTGGTTATTTATGGATGATAATGCTACGTGTCACAGGAGTAGTAGAGTCAACTTATGCAAGTCTCAATTAGGGCTTAGGACATTATATTGGCCAGCTCGTTTCTCCAGATACTGAATCCCATAGAAAAATGTTGGGAGTATCTTCTAAAACGTAACGTTTGTCGTTCAATGCCTACCATAGCAGATGGCGTATCACAAACTTACGTACACTGTTAAAAAGAGAGTGGAGAAAGTTAGATAAGTCAAAAAATCAACGATATCATCGAATCAATGCCTAGACGAATTGGTAATGTCATTGACAATAAGGGTAGGGCCACAAAATATTACTGTATCATAGCTTATCAAATTATATAAGGACATTTAAATATATTAGGGACATGAAATAACATGAAAAATGCTTTCTGTATCATACTTATGTTTTTATTTAGTCAAATTTTAGGATGATCCACTTTTTATGAAAAACGGACTGTAGTTTTTGACTGACCCAGCAGACCATTTAAGGAATAAAAATTTCAACAACGTTCCTCAAATCATCCAAGAGAGTAGATTCGACAACTCAAGGAAATAAAAAACAATCAGAGAGAGTTCTGTTGTTCGGATTGCCTCAAGTATTCGCATTGTCATAGTCATTCATTCCAGTACGCAAGTTATGTCAGGTCGTCCGAGTCGCCGCGCCAGAGAGCAATTTGCTGCTTTGTTTGAGAATGAGACGAGTGATGATGAAGCATCGGACAGCGCCGCTGAGACTGAGAATAATGTTTTTAGACAAATTGTACAGTGAAGTCGATCGATCAACAGACAGAAGACAGGGTAGATGAAGTTGACCATACACCAAAAAACATCAGCTGCCCTTCTAGCCATGTGTTCGATTTTCAATGCGAGAAAATTCAGATATTTCCTGTTCAGACAACTCCTTCCCTCCGGTCATCATCTCAAACTCGGTTGCCCACAATATCTTTCGTGTATATCCTTTCGGTCCAACGGCATTGGCGTTTCGACGTTCCGCTGGTAACTAAGCGACTTATGTTGGAACAGTTTATAAACTTTAGAAATGCATAAATCTGGAATATATGTTCACGATGAAAGTTACACCCACTACCCCACTAAACACTACAAAGGCACAAAATGATTAGTGCACGAAGCTTTGTATCCAGCAACAAGGAGAAGGACAGTTGGTAGCCATTAAGCGTTGGGAGCCTCTTGACAGATACACGAAATTAGATGGCATTCATTGGAGTTCTTTTGCTGATACGGAATCTATCAGATCTTCACAATAGAAAATTATAACAACTATGGAGTGAAAAGACATGGTCGCCTCTCGTCTGCGTGCTACCATGAGTCTATGCCGGTTCAAGCTTCGCTGAGAATGATTTCCGATTTGATGATAAAAGAACAAGGGGAGATCCAAGTAACGAGTATTTGATATATGTCTGCGTTAATTCATGTACATCCTTCTCTGGCAGGTTAGAACAGACGTATGTCGTGATAAGCTGGCAGCTTTTCGGGAATTCATGAACTTATTATGCCAGTCGCTGCCGTGCGTGCTATGTCCCAAATGGCTTACGTTGACTGTTGACGAGCAACTTATCCGATTCCGCGGAAGAGTTCCGTTTCGAGTATATAATGCCGAAAAAAGCCAGTCGATACGGAATCAAAGTATGGTGTTATTGACAATGATAGTAGCAACGCTTACACGTAACAAACAAAAAAAAAACAAAAAAAAACAGAAGTTGCAAATATATTTGGGCAAGGAATGGTCATCTGCCAGAAGTTGTTTAGTAGGCCAAAGGTCGAGTTGTTATTGATTTTATGTCCGCCCTTTGTGTTGAGATCGGGTCCGACAACTGGGGGTAACTGTAGATAATTTTTTTACTTCGGTCCCCCTAGCAAGAAGAGCTTCCTAGCACAAAATAAACTGTCCTTACTGGGAACTCCTGCCGAATGAAAAACAAGGCAGAAACTTCCTGATGCAATGAAGAGGACACGCGGAAGAGAAAATGTATTCGTCAATGTTGGATCTTTTCACGGACTCCTTACGCTTTGTTCTTATATGACCAAAAGGAAAAAGCTGGTAACTCCCACTTTCAACAATGCACCATGAAGTGGCTGTGTCCTGAGGACGAAAAGTCATAGGTCGAAAACCTGTCATGGTACTGAGGACTACAACTCAACGAAAGCGTGCGTAAGATTCCTGCAGACGAGCAGTGGTAACAAACATATTCATGTAATCGAAAAATCAATCGCTGGCCTGCTGAAACTATTTTCTCAATTGCGTGTGATCTTGCAACCCTTGAATTCTTGTATTCTTTGGCGGATCATGCATCCTGAAAGACTATTTCAGGGAAATTACAAGCTCGTCGACTTTTTATCAGTTGACCTCTGTGAAGAATTGATAACACCTTTGATTAAAAAAACGATCGATCAATCCGTATATGCAAACTCCGGTGAGAAAGGCTATTATTCCACTAGACTTATTCAGGAGGGAGTCATTCCATCTCACTTCAGCAGCAGTTGCACAACAAGATGGTAAACCTCGTCGTTGCAAGTTTAATATGCAAAACCACGCCCGACTAGTACCGTACCGTAAAGTTTGTGAATACTTGTCGCTGCCATTGATTGTGCGTCCTGATCATGCGTCCTTTCGTCTGTCCTATCATGTAAACAATGAATGGACACTGACAGTTTTAATAACATAAGATGAGAAGAAAAATATTGTAATAGCATTGATATTACGATACGTATACATATATCAAATAAGAACTATCAAAGCAAATTTTCTTATCTCTATCGTTTTCGGGAATAATCTAGGCCTACATTTGATACAATTGAGATGACTATTTCAAGTTCCTAATTCTATGGGCTTCGGGGGTTATAACAAAGTGTTGGGATGTATAAAAACAGATAATCATTCAATGTAAGTGTTAAGCATCTAATATATAGACTTATTGGCGGATAGCCTTTGTGAACTCGAAATAAGTATATAGTGTAACAAATGTTACATGTGCGCCGTTGGTGTAGGGAAAAACAGTGCGCCGTATGAGTTTTAAGATGGGAGTCCAGAATCGCGAAGATTAAAACGTCTGGAAATTTGACACATTAGACGGATTATTTTGATTTCAAAACTATCAATATTTATCTAATCAATATACAGTACTATGCAATGAATAGGCTGCATGTGCAGTTGTACATGTACATGCAGACGTTTTTAATATGCCCCTAGTTTGAGGTGCTTTCAGTTTTAGAATGAAGTAACTAAGATGTATGTTGAGGGGTTTTCAATGCCTCGATAACACCAACCTTTGATCACAAAAGTGCACACAAAATTTTCATACAAAATTTTCATCACTATCGCAGCTGCTTTCGCCTCACAAACGTAACAGGCACATGTGTGACTGAAAGCAAAAATCTTAGAAATATAAAAAATGACAGGTTTGTAAAGCACTTTAGGCAGATCCTAGAGTTGTCAACTCTGAAATCGTCAACCTCTTTCATTATGGAACATCGAACAGCAATGGAAATTCACAATGTTGCTTAATTGAATTGATAAGTCATACATTGTTTTCGAATTGAGAGAAAATAAAAATTTATGATCACTTCCCGCGCTCAAGTTAAACATATTCGATTATGTTGACGTTTTATATAAAGCGTGACAATGTAAGAGAAGACGATATTCCATCAGCTTCATAGAGTGAATAACGCAAATGTATGCTCTATACAGTGTAAGGTAGATGCGTCTGAGAGTGAGATTCCTCTACCAACTATCTTTTTTATGAAATATGCACATGCATGTAAATAATGAAGCAGCGAATTGCTCCAACAAAACTAAAGCAATTTTAGTTAAATTGACAGCTGACGTGGTGTAGTTTGATTTTCATTTAGAGAACAAAGCTGACTCGTCTCCCCTGCTAAAAGTTAGCCGCTAAAAAATTTACAGTCTGTAGACCTACACAGGGGGAACATTATTACATTACATGAAATCACATCTTCCATCCTTCCAAGCATGCATACTGCAATAGAAGGAGTGGCACAAAGTCTTAGCATTACATGTACCGATCTTTAAGCAGTAGGTTTTCTGTGTAATATTTTTAGCAGCTAACTATTAATGAGAAAAAAGAAATCAACTTTGCTCTCTCTTAATGAAACCAAAACAACTTCTATTTTGATGATGCACAATTACCACAATTTAAGTAGAAATTTTCAAAGGTATTTTTTCATTTTAAATACTTGCTTACTAACCCACAGCAGACAAAAGTACCCTAAGTTCGTGAGCCTGTAATATTTAGTAGATACTGCTTTTTTTGCTAACACGTAAATGGAATATAATTTAATGTAATATTGAAGAGCATCCTCAGTTTGAAAGATCGAGAATAGATATGAAACATTGAAGTAGTATTACGATACATCAAAATATTATACATTTGCATTATTTAAGTGCCTGAATGAATCTCAAATTTATTCCGTGCACGAAGTAAATAATATGTTATAAAAGGATATAACGCTTTGCCATCAAAGCAGTCAGCAGTTCGAATATAGTGAATTAGGTTATTAGCACTGTTTAACTCGAACGTTTACTCGTAGAAGTTTTCAGCTCTTGCCGGCCTATCGTCACCGCTTTGAGCAAAGAATACTTACGTATCTATGGTTTTATCGTTCTTCGCTGTATCAATTCCTCTATTTTGACAGGTAACTGACTTCCTTTAATCAATATGCAATAATGCAATGCCACAACGCAAGTAGGTACGCAATCTCGAAAGGCACCTTTAACAAAATTCAATTCTAACTTCTATTGTAGCAAGGCCATAAATAAAAGATTTGGCATAGGTCATGCGACGGCAGATTTAATAGAAACAACAGCAGTCACTTTTTTTTATAAGTTGAGAGAAGTCCTTGCTTTGATGTTTTTTTCTGAAAAAAGCAGTCACGTTAGATGTCACAAGTCTTGTGAACAAATAACGTGCTCATTAAGTTAGCTAATAATCAAATAAATAAAGACAGTTATTATTCAAACATCTCAATATCAAACTTTTGCTAAAGTGATTCGAGCAGACCCTATAGTGATCTTGCACTACTGTGCTGCGGATTCACGTTAATTTCTATCGAATGCTTATTCCCCGAAATAATTTAAGTCAATCTTTGTCATTTTTTTTATCATCTGTCAATTTTTGAGTAAGTCTAGTAGAATTTATTGAATATCTTTTGCCGTTCATACATAGTTTATGTGTCATCAAGAAGTCTGTATTTGTCTCATAATTTCTATTTTTCCCAGCAGTTTTTTTGCACAGATTAGCACACAAGTAAATGCGTACCAAAATTCGTTTAACTCGTGTTGCAAGCTACAACAGAAACCGGGAACCGGATAAAGATTTGATGACTTAGATGATCCTTAATTACTCAAGTTTTCGCTCAATAAACTCATTGCCCTACAGAGAAAAATCTCTTCAGAAAAGGAAAAGTACACATGCTTAGTACACACAACGCAAGGTACTCTTTGACTTTTTGAATCCGATGCTAGTTGAATGAGAAAAACATGCTTCACAACAACAATTCATTATTATCTTTGTGAATTGGCATAATCAAGAAGTCATGTGACACTATGAATCTGAATACAGCATCAACTAGATTATAGGACGTCCTTGAGTGAACTAAAAGAGCATTGCAGAATGCCAGGGAAAGTCGCGTCATATCCAAAACTACCTCCTGATATGATAGTGCATAGACACCTCAGGTACATGCGCATATGGGCATTTCGATTTATCATATTCTCCCACCGATTTTGAAGTTTGGTCTTTAAATGAAATTAATTGTTAAAAAAACATCACACGCAGCATAATTGAGGATATTATTCGCTCCCGCATTCAAAAAATGTGCAGATCGGAATATGTTACATGTCTAGAATACGAAAATGATAACTTGAAGTGTAGGTATTCCGGTAGCTTGATCTGTTGGACACATTCTGATTTCCAAGCAGATGATAAATAGACATTATTTATTCTCATGGAAGCACATTAGGAGCTTTTCTTTGTTTTCTATTGTGGTCGAGATGCTAATTCATACCCAAACCGCTCATTCTTTTTATGTGAGTTGCTCCTCAGCAAAAAATGCAGAGTGTACTTTATCTTCAAAATGTCTTGACCCGACAATGGCTTACAACAAAGGTCTGAAACGAATAGCGAATGCTCCTAACCACAACGGCCACACATTTAAGATAGCACATGAAAAATAGCGACTAAGTTTAAAGTATGCATCTCTCTGCAAATTAATCGAGTCCCAGAATGCAAGTTTCGGCATTTACCACCGCCATTGTGAATTTTTCTCAACTTCTCTAAACTGTAAACCGACTAGCCATATAATAACTCCGACAGTGACAATTGGAAGAGAGCGGGTCAAACTACACAGAAAGCTGTTGTACGAAATATTGGAGAACTGATTTTAATATGACCCCAGAATGTAGTTTCGGATTTTTGCCGGTCCCCATATCTAAATTGTCGCTATTTCCTCAAAAAAAGGGCCAATCGTGGCTGATTTTCCTAGCCAATTATATTTGCAAAGAGCGGGTCAAAATGTATAGGAAACTGTTGAAGAAGTGGTTGGGAATTTTTTTAAATCGAGACTCAATCAGAATGCAGTTTTCACGTTTCTGTGCATCAAAAACCGATAAGAATGCAAACTGGGAAATTTTCAAAATAACAACGAAACCACCCTCTCGACTGGCATATCGTGAACGGCTAAGTTATGGAAAGCTCAATTGAGTGTTGGCAAAGCTGTGGTATGATCCCAAGCATTATAGGAAGGTTACAACAATCAAGCCTGTCTTTTGTCAGCTGGGCAGAGAAAGAAATGCTGGAATTCCGGAAAATGAGTTAACCCTACAGTAAGCGCATGAAATTCAGAATCTACAAAAGTTTCCTGACTGATGACCAATGATGAGAGAACGAGATTGATAGGTCCATTTACCATCACTTCAAGGCATGAAACTATTAGCTTCCAATTTCTCTTTCAACCTAGTGCGCATTTCAATAAGCCTTATATCCAAAATACAAGTCTTATGGACAAGAAATGAAAAAGGCGTCAAATCTTCAAGCTTTGTGAACGTTTGAATGACGTCCATGACTATCAAACCAGTAGCAATGACATCCACACATGCACGGGTACAATTCACGACTGCAGCCCAAGTGAAAAGCTATTTTTCCTAATGTGTACCATTGCCGGATAAATCTCACTCCATCTGCCACTAGCAGAGCGGATTAAGACGGCCCAATAATTCACATAACCATGATATAAAAAGATGCATTATATGAATTATAATGATAGATCTACGAGAGGTAATCATTATAAGTGACATCATCTTTTATTAGGCTATGTACACTCAACTTTTAATCATTCATGAAGCCGACGCTCAAAGATGTCATAATAATCACCGGACTGTCAGAGGATGAAAAGATTACAACAAATTATGTCCAGCATGATATAGAGACATGTTTTTCTGGATCAGTGAAACAGATGAAACTCCTACCCCCTTGTATTCGTCGTCCGAATCTCGAGGCCCAATGAAGTCTTGATAAAAAATCCGGAAAAATAATCCACCCTGACTTGTCTAAAAGAAAAAAAAAAAAAACTTATCGGTCTTCTTGTCATTGTTTGCTTTAAGAATGCTGTCCTGAATGTGAATCCACTCTCCCACAAAAAGCATCAAGGGATTGAATGAAATTTCAACACTGAAAACTCCATATTAAAGTGAGGAGACTCTCAAATAGAAATCTCGAATGCATTGCACTGAGTGATCCGCCTCTGTTGTCATCCAATGTTAATGCTTTCAATCAAACAGCTGTTTGCTGACACTGCTTTTAAATTCAACTCAGGTAGAGGTCATTCAAGTACAACCATGACCGCATGGATGACTATAATTTGTGCGATATAAGATAAAGCATTGACTTAACTTGCACTACTCAAACATAGCAACTTAATGTGACAGCAGCATAAAGACAGAAAAATAAATAAGCCATTCATCCCCAAGAACCCACACAAGCAAATTGAACAAGGAATTTCTTAAAACAGTCTGTCCTGCTATCACTTTTCGGATGAGAAGAACCTCGTCGTCCAAGAAGGGGTGAAAAAGGGCAGAGACGATTCGATCGTTGAAGTCATATTTATTACCTGCCAGAAAGTTCTAGTCCAAGTCCTTTCATCTGCAGATGCAGCAGAGAAGTAGAAATTCTGGAGGACGCTCTCTTGTTCATAACCGAATTTCAAAATTTTGCAATGATCTGAGAGTCAAACGGCCAATTTCGTGAAGGCAAAAAAGGAGCGAATGACAGGCGGCAGTAATGCTGCAAGAGTTCCCACAACATCCAAAGGAGGTATTCAATGCGAATGTAAAACTGATTGAAAGGGGGGGGGGGGGGAAAATTATAGGGGGGGGGGGGGGGGGGGGGTGGGGGGGGGGGGGGGGGGGGGGGGGGGGGGGGGTAGCAATACGCTCCCGATATCTTTAAATGCCAAAGAAAGCAGGAACTCAATCTAAGGAGTCCATGGCTGCTTTCTGGCGTAATGAGCACATCTTTTGCATGGTAATTTGATCAATCGGATTTGGCTTCATTTTCATTCCATTGTAAATTGCATTTGCGACAGGGTCTAAGATGCCTTGGTGGACAATCGATCCCCAGCTTCTTGCTTAAAGGGCGGCAGTCACAATTGTGACGAGAATTATACTATTCGTTGTATTCACAATCTGCTATGACAACTGATGTGTGGTGGTGAGGTTTTGATCCTGCCAATTGATTTAGTGGCATGCAAGCTCAGTTGGTAACGCAATGTCCTAGTTAACCTGTGGTCGCAGGTTCGATTCCGAATCCAGCCGCATATCTTTTCGCCGTGACAATTTATCTAGTCGTCTGAATTTCATTTCATTCTATTGGTAACTGCTGAGAAACTATAACGGACAAAAGTCCATGTCAATGGCGAGCGGTTGACGACTGGCTGCCGATTGAAAAGATCATTCACTGAATTTGTCCTGATAGCATTTGGTATGAAGAGCCTTTCCTTTGTATTCGAAAGGAAAAGATATTCAAGTCGCTTATCCCTGCTTCCCTTACATGGACTGACGTCTTCGCATGCATACTTCGGAAGAGGACGGAGGAAAGATGGACGACACAATATG
>CAJQUW010014713.1:0-19740 GCA_907163375.1 Prostheceraeus crozeri | reverse complement strand
CAAAGCCACTGTTTTGTTCAACATCAAATTTTTTTTTTTCCTGCTTCATCTCTGTACCATCCCATGGCTTCCATATGACTTAGTTCAAGTATTGTAGATTATCATCCTCGAACAGCTGAGAATGCTGGCCCCATTGAATTTGTTATTCCTGGTGGTAGTGATGACTACATAGAATAACAAATTCAATAGGGCCAGCATTCTCAGCTGTTCGAGGATGATAATCTACAATACTTGAACTAAGAATATCTGTCTGTATGGCTTGTTGATCAAACAAACAAAGACCGGAAGTTTTACACTCCATGATTAGAAGTTATGGCAGCGTCGTCGTTTAGCGCCTGATAAATGATTAGAGCCTCTGCGACGTTTGCGTGAATGCCTTTTGACTGAAGATCGCACCTTACCAGCTCCGCGATGTTTCCTCCTTCCTTTTTTCATTCGTTTAGGTGATTTCTTTCCTTGAGTAACACCAGCAAAGGTCTGCTTCAATGTTTTTAAACCGCGTTCCTTCCCACGATTCAACAAACTGCTCTTAAAACTTCTACCTCTGGAAAGATCACTAGCAACATCACCAGCAAAGCCAACGGCATTACTTAAAACATTTCGTTTTAAAGATCTACCGACATTGTATATGAGAGGTGCTACAACAGATTTCAGTGCACCAAGTATGCTACCTCCACGTTGGCGGCGAGCACCGATGTAAATTTGTCCTCCACCACTTACAGTCTGTTTCAATTTACTTCTCACACTCAATATTTTTGTTGCTAAAACGAATTATAGTATAAAAGCTATTTCCAGGTCATCTAGCGGAACTCAAAACGTATATGATTAAGATAAATTGTGCACAGTCAAGCCTTGTGGCTAAGGTGGCGAGCCGTGCATGAAGATATTGGCCCTTATAGAGCATTTTTTTCAAATGGAGACTTAATGTGAGATTCCAAGATGGGCACGTGAAAATGTTGATTCATACTGTGCTAACATGCGCTGTTCTCGAACACTGTTTCGACTTGTTATCTTGTCTGCAATCTGGCTCACGTGATTTGTTTACGGTAGATCGTACTTTCAAGCTGATTGGTCAATTTTGATTTGATGTCTTTCAGTGGGGCGATTTCCAGAAAAATCTCATGACACTGGTGATTGTGGGGGTTCAAACATGAGTTGTAACCTGATCGTAGCAATGCCGCAAGGAAAGGACCTCTCAAACAGAAAAGCTGCTGAAATAACGACCTTGTTGAAGAATGACGGACTATCACACACCGGAGAAATAGCTCGTAGAACAGAAAGTAGCAATTTTACAGTGTCGAGAATTGCTAGGATGAGAGACCAACGACATCTATGTAGGCCATCGGAAATAGGAAGGTTGTGTGGTAAAGAAAAAAAGCGACTAGATAGTGCAGATTTCCGCGGTCTTAGTTCGTGAAGTTAATAAGAAAGACTATGGTGTTACAACTTGCCAAGCTTCGAAAACGCGGTTACAAGATGCAGTTCCAACGTCAGTCGAACAACTGTGGGGCGGAGGTTGAAGGAAATGAAGTACGAAATCCAAGGAGTCCCAGAAAGGTTCCATCCACTTACCAAAGCGATGAAAACAAAAGAGACTTCAGTTTGCTCTTGACCACGCTGGTTGAACTTCTGAGGATTTGGAGAAGGGTAGAGTGAATGTCCTAATTCATTTTGTTCTGAATTTTCATGAGAAATATAACTTGAGTAATTTTTTCCAATTTTTCGCCTTTTTTTATTATTTTTCTTTTTTTTGTACAGGTGGCCTTTAGCGATGAATCGTCTTTTGAGTGGCTCGTCAGTCCGTCCTAGGAGAGTCTGAACAGCTTCCTCCATCGAAGACTCCCTTAGAACCACGTTTGCAAGATCCAGTCAAAGTTATGATGTGGGTATTATTAGTGGCTGAAGGAGCGGACGACTTCACATATGCGAGGGGACATGAATCAACATTCGTATCTGCACGCACGTCTTGGAGTCTCGTGGTGAGACCTCAATTGGAGCAATGTGAGTGCTTCTGGGGTTAGCATCTTTTATGCACGACTCTGCACCGTGCCACAAGGCTAGACGTGTGCACAAATTATCTGAATCAAATCAATCTGGATGGTTTTGAAATGGACTGGGAATTCGCCAGACCTCAATCCTCTGGAGACACTTGGGGGATACTGAAACAGAGAACTTTGTGAACATGATTTGGCCTATTGAACAGACATAATTGCAAAAATTGTACAGTTTGTCGGCATAATGATGTCTCCCTTACCGAAACATGTGAAAAGTTAGTAGATTCCATGCAAAAAGAATTCAAGCAGTGATCAAAGTACGAGGTGGACATGCCCGGTTTTAGCTTGAAATCTGTTCTGCCTTCGAGTCTATTTTTTCATTTACAGAAATTTGTAGCATTTAATTTTAATACATGAGTTACATCAGTTCTTTTTTTACTTGACTGTCGACATAAAACACTATAATAGCGCCTCAAACTTCCAGGAATAGTTTAGATATAGTTTAGATACTATGACTTGCATGAATCTGCAAAAATATGTGGTGTGAGAAGTAAATTGAAACAGACTGTACATAGGAGGGTCGTGAATAAAATGAGGCAGTTGGATTCATAGCTCAAACCCTAAACATTGTTAGTTGCAACTTTGCATGAATCACTGTCGATCACTTAGATGAAAGATGTCGGCACGACGCATCCAAGAGTTCATACTTGAAGGATAACCAGTCCATTTAACAAGACACCATTCTTCACCTTGCCGTTTTTTACATCGAATGATTTTCTCTACCAAATATGTTTCACTTTCAGTGACTACCTCAATCTCATCGCGGTAAAAGCTACCCTCAATTTCTTCATTATCGTAATCTTTCAACTTGTAGGTGGTCGGAGAGTCTTTTTGATTAATCCTTGATACTGTAAATACCTCCTCTGTCCAATTCGGAAGGTACCCTTTAGCAAAAACACTTTTCACTTTTGAGATACGAACTTTATCACCAATTTTTCTCATCACTTTTCACATGAGTGCGTTTACGTTGGAATGATTCGCGCACTTTATCTACATTGTCAGCATTTACATCTACTGGTCTGAGTCCAATAAAACGATGGATAGAGTGATTGTAGGCATGGAGTGTATCTTGTAGAACCTTTGTCCAATTTTGTGTCAAGTTGGCAGTAAAATGTCGCCACAAGCGATTTTTTAATGTGCGATTAAAACGTTCAACGAGTGCAGCTTTATAAGCACTCTTTACACTAAACAACTCAATGTCATGCCTCTCAAATAATCTTCTCACATGCTGATTTTCAAACTCTTTTCCTTGATCACTCTGAATTCTTTTTGGAATGCGACCTTCTCGAAAAATTGTTTGGAATGCTTTTGCTACTCCTTTCCCTTCTTTAGTTTTTAAAGGTTGAGCCCAAGCATAACGCGAGAAAAAATCAATGACGGTTAAAATAAAATCATTACCCGAGTTATTTTTTGAAATGGAGGCAACATCACACAAATCTGCTTGCCACTGTTCATCGATGTCATGAACAATATAATGGCGGGTGCGGTACTTCTTTTTTGCTTGTTTGTGGAGTGTATAGGTAGCCTGACCCTTTAACCATCGTTTCACTTGTGATTGTGGAAGACCATTCGCTTTTGATAATTTCTTGATAGATGCAAATCCTGCCGGATGCTTTACATCATAATAGATTGACTTCAAACGTTCAGTCGATGACGACTGACTCTTTTTCCTCCTTCTCATCTTTTTGTTTTCTTGCCTTTCTACATTTACAACAACTGCAGCATTTAGCTTTAGCGGTTTTGCGATCGTGTTCACATATTCTTATGCTATAGGGTTTCATTGTGAGAGCTGGCGCAGCAAGTGCAAGTGACAACGAACATTAACCTCTAGGGCGGCTCAATTACATGGCAACAACACATCTGCTTCATATTAATAGTCTGAGAACATTGTATTTCGTGGGGAGGAGGGCTGTTTTATCGTTTTCCTTTTACTAGTTTTAGTTGAGCGAATTGTAGATCTACGTCGAGTTCTTCCTCTTGTTTGCTTATGAGGGTGGGAGGGGATGTAGCAGGTGACGTCTTAAACCAATTTGTTGGCATTTTCATCGTCTGAAGCATTGGAGCAGTAGCCACTGTTGAATCAAGTTCTTTCAATGTCTCATTATTCAAAGCAAATTTTGGTACATTATGCTTTTTCAATAGTTTAAGAAAGTATGACCAACCAGGTGGAACATAGCCCTGACGGCGCTTTCTACGTGTCGAATACTGAATCAAGTCTTCATAACGTGAAGCATCAATCACTTTATTTTCATCTGTAATGATTTCTCCTCTATCATTTACATTGAGATGGGGTTCAATACTGTTGAAAAGAGATATGGCATGTGCGCGAGATGCTAAAGGTGTAGCAGTCGATACAGAGTCACGCATCTTATTCTTCAAGTTTTTCAATTGCTCAACAGTTTCCGATTGTAATAATACAGCACGATGTGATCTTTGATGTGAACATTTTGCTGATAATCTATTTCTTTCCTATACATTTGATTTGCAAGAGGTTGCTTTACTTGCTGCATGGCAGTCAATTGTACATATTCATCCTGAGGAATAACAATCATGCGAGAATAAGAACTCATAGTTTGTAGATAATCATGGGAGTTTTCAAAATATCACTTCGAAATCTAAATTCTTCCGGACACTCTTGCGTAAAGTCAATGAATAAGTAACCGTATGGTTTTTCAGTAGCTGCTTGAAAAATTTCAATTAAGGCTTTTGATCCTCTGGGTGCAACTTGTCGCGCTAAAATTTCAAATTGACTTTTATCTCGCGGATTCTTGAAAATAGCATAATAGTGTGTATTCAGGTTTCGTGTACGAGCTTCTTTTCCATCAGGAAACAAATTTTTGTGTGATATAGATGATAAAGCACCTTTTATGATGTGCTGCGCGAGTGTGAACATATCTGTAACATCTTTTGAATTCTTACTTTCTTTTAATAAATCATCCAATACAACAACATCATTAGACTGAAGTTTATCCACTGGAATAATTCCTTCATGTCGAATAAAGTTGCGACTTTGCAATTCCTGAAACAGCGACGGTTGATAAATACCATAACACCAAATCACGCGATTGATAGGTTCCTTAAACAACTCCCTTCTTTTATCCAATAAATTCAGCGTGAAAACAGTTTTACCTGCATGAGATGGACCTGATACAGTCAGAACTTTATCACATTGAAGTCTGAAATCCATTTTATTACTTTGAGATTCAACATTTGCATAATTAACGCTTAGAGCCAAAGATATTGCCCACGGGTTGCCCACGGCAGGAGCTATCATTGGAAGTATTGCTGAAAGGAAACCGCCCTTTTGTGTTAGAGTTTTCCTCTTTCTTTGAAGGGTGACTTTAGGATTGGAGATGAAACGCAATTTTGTGGCATATCGCTTAAGTAACTTTCGTTGTTTTGGCGCTAATTTCTTCGTCCTCAACTTCCTCACATGAGAAATAATTTCACGAATGAATTTATCGTTGGCATGTCGTATAGCATTGTATCGCTGATTTGCTTTCATTCGTCGGAGAGCTTGAATGGCTGAAGAAAACTTTGACTTTTACGTTTCGCCATTTTCCGTGTTAGTCTTTGCTAAAACCTATCTTTACCACATTTGCATAGGTACTAACTATTGCGGCATAAGTGACACTCGGAATGAGCAATATCACAGTGGTTACATTGGCAAAGTTGAATGCAATTACGTATGAAACAGCGTTGACAAAAAGCATGCTTACATCTCTTGAAGATGCGCTTTTCATTTCCATCCTTTCGCTTACATACATCACAACACATAGTTTCACCGTTACTGATGTCTATAGCAAGGTCTTTTTGAAGATATGAATTTGCTGCCTTTTCTAAATAATAGACGCATGTACAGAAGGAATATACTTCGAGAGTGAGCAGACATAGCTCGAAAACCAGTTGTGCTACAATCAAGTACCACTGCATTTTCAATTTTTCTTTATGGAAAAGTTGAATGTGAATATCTGAAATCGCTTCAATCACTAGACTGCTACCATGATGGTTAAATGCGTTAAGACGTTCAGCAATTTTTATCATATGTCTTTTAAAAAATTCTTGGGGGTGATCTACCACTTCCATTGAGTAAGAAGCAAAATGGAAAGAGCGACTTTCCACCTCTTGCTTTCCAAAATGACTAAACTTAATTTTCGCAACTAATCGCGCCATGATAATGCTATCAGAGAATGTATTCATTAATTCTAGAAATAGAGTGCTAGCATCATCGACCACTGCTTCGATGTCGGTCTCATCTTTATGAAATTTTATCACATAATCTTGAACAGCTCCTTTTAAACTTTGCCTATGAAAACGTAATGTTCCGCAGTCGTTTGAGAAAGACATGATCGCCCTTTATCTAACCCATCCATTGCATGAAAACAACTCTTCTCATAGTAACATTTATTGAATAATAGTAACAAGCATGCATTATAAATCAATGGTTTGAAAGAGATAAAATAGATACAGCTGATAACTATCATACAGCGAGCAATGATAACCATACAGGACTTTGGCAGTGCTGAGGTAAGGAGGAAAGAAGCATTGGTTATGAACGTAGCTACTACAACGAACAGACAAAATAGGAACACACAAATCCTTAAAACGTTTCGTGACTTCATGATAATGTTGATTCACTCTACTATCCCAAGGCGGGAGCAAAATATCATCAATGATTAGATTGGGAAATACTTTCCTCTCCTTACCAGGATTATTACAAAAGATGCGTATAACATTGAAAGCAGCTAACCATCGTTTATAGTCAATAAGAAGAGCACTTTCACAAGAAAAGCCATAGGCTTGCAAAACCTATTTCAGATTAAGTCCATGAATGTGTTTTCTCGCCCATTGATCAACATTGGGATTGCAGTTGGCATGTTGATGATAGACACTGACAATCTGATATGTCCAATTGTTCATAGCAATAGCACTGAGCTCCTGTACAGGTTAACCTTCACAATCCATAAAAATGATGATAGAAGCCTAAAACGGAAATTTACACATCTAAGGAAACGTTCTATAACATATTACAAAATGAAGAATTACATCGATGCTTTTCACGACAAAATACACAAATGATATGATGGCAACGAAGAAGTAAAATGTATCTAATAAGACCACGTCTACGACACTCAAAGCACATAAGCGAATTGTCATAGGGTAGAGTTAGGAAAGGACTAGCAATTCTCCTTCTTTGATTTGCGTTTTGATGCAGCATTCTTCTCCGACTTGCGCTTCGTACCACTGCTGTTAAGGATTTGATCAATTATGTCGTCCACGTTGGGTGGTTTTGGAATATATAGGATGGATTCCATATGCATGGAGAGAGAGGCTATTTTATTATCCTTATGTCGACCATAATATAGCCCATTCACTTTGAAAAGGTATCCCAAGTACCTTCTCCGAGCTCATCACATCTGATGGGTATTGAATGATCTCCATCCTTCTTATAGTAAGTACACCAATGTGATACCGGTAGGCAAATGTGATTACCATCCCAAATCTTTCTATAGGGAGTATCCTTGTCATCTCTCGCCTTCCACTCTTGAGCAAGAGGAGTAGGAATGTCCATATTTAATGTCACGTACCCCTCAATAATATCAAGTTGGTAGCGAATGTACGGACTCACGGGGATCAGTATGTAGTCCCCATACTGATTGTGCATTATCTTGACATCCGTGGAAGGGAGCATTCCCGTTTGGAGTACTACGCTATGATCATCATAACGCAAGGCTTGTTTAAATTTACGCTGTAGCGGTGTAGGATTATGTACCTTGGTTGTTTCTTCCACTGGCCTAAGTTGTAGATGATCTGACCGTAGCGAACCTTGTAACGTTTGACCGCCATTTTGTCCTACTAGTGCAGCAGATGGAGTAGATGCCTGAAAATGAAAAAAAGATTGTATTAAGTTTACGTTCAAGGGAGGAGAGGGAGGAAAGTAGCGACTTACCATTTTAGTTGGATAATAGAACAGGGGGAACTAGAGAGAGAGAGAAAATGTGCGTCCGTCACTCGTGCGATTCAACGATGGAATGATTCTCACTGTGGAAGGCTGGCTATTTATATAGAAATGCTTGATTCTCATTGGATGATGATCCTCATTGGACAATAACATCAAGCTGATTCCAAATCTGGCCTCCGTTTACCAATCCGAGCCTTCACTCGCCCGCTGGAGCTGTTTCTTGGGAAATTCTAACTCTGTCGTTTTTCGTCAATCTCCCAAAATCTTAAATGGCGTCTCACACCTAAACGAAGACAGATATGAACAAGCCGTTTCTTTCACTGAATTTGTCTCACTCTTAGCTTTCAAACGAGCTATGGCGCGACAAAATCCGTCCACTGGAAGCCAAAATCGAAGCGAGCTGTCCAGAGGGGGGGGACGTCAGTGACAATTTCAAACTTGGATGGAAAAATGTTTGTGGTGACGGTCAGGTAGGCTCGAAATTCCTACAACTTTGGACAAAATTTTCAAAATTTTACCCATACAAAAGGCCACTCTGACACTTAGGATTTTTTCAGGTGAGCGAGCTCCGACCTAAAATCTAGTGTAACAGCTCTAACTTTTGAAAGGCTGGTCCGAATTGACTCGGGGGCCGGCCAAAAATGGCCGTCGAGCAGTTTTTTCTCCTCTTTCAAACGAGTAGCTGTAAGACAAAATCCGTCCACTAGAACCAAAGTTAGAAGATTGCTGTCGGGGGGGGGGGCGGTCAGTGAAATTTGATGAAAAATGTTTTGGTGACGGTCCCAGGTCGAAATTCCACACTTTGGAAAATTTGCAAAATTTTACCCATACAAAGCCACTCTGACACTTAGGATTTTTTCAGGTGAGCTACGACAGTCCACCCTCCCAACCTGACAGGCACACCACGCCAACCTAGACACCACATCACCGCGCGACTAATATACGACGGTCGGGCCCATAGAGGGGGGGGACGTCAGCGAACCTGGACGGAACCATCGCAGTGGCCGGCACTACCACGGACACTCTGTCGTTCCAGAGGGGGGAACGTCTGACTCAAAGCACCACGGCGGCCGACCACGACACTCCGCTGTTCCAGAGGGGGGGGGACGTCAGCGACGGCGGCCATCTTGCGCGGTCCAGAAGTGGAGTTTTACTTACTACTAATAGGTAATTTTAGTAAAATAAAGTTAGTAGAAGAGGAATTCACGATATCTGTCTAATTCTGTTTCGTTGTTGATTGATGGTTGTCGTAGAATTTCGTCCTGCGTGTTTCCAATATCGATGTCTTTGTTTGTAACTAATATTTTTGACTAATAAAACTAATGTTATAACGTATATATTCTTATCCTCCATGTCAGGATCAATTGCTATTTGCTATAGGCCAGAAACGATATTATGTAATCTGAGTACAAACCTGTACATTCTCTCATTGTAATGGATCATCTCCATTTTGTATCATCTCTACTTTTTTTATTGTAAACATTATTTTCCAAAACACTATGAATTTAAACCCCTACTAACACTACAAATTATGTTTTTGCTAATTAGTATAAATTGATTAGTACATAATAATGATGACTGTTGGATGACGGTCGGAAAGTACTCGCATTTTACAAATATATGAATTCCAATACCAATCAATACATAATCTGACTCTTTTCTTTTATCATTTTGTTTTAAACGTGATTTATCTCCATCAAATTAGAATAAAAATTGGTGTATATTCGATGTTTCCTCATACAAGGAAAAATTACATATAATCACTTAATCACGCAATAATTTCCAAATGTTTGAAGCAGACGATTAACGGTGGGTTGGGGGGGGGTTGGGGGGGTGGGGGTTAGGGGTGGGGTGGGTAGGGTTGGTGGGTTGGTGGGGGGGGGGGTGGTGTGGTGGGGGGGGGGTGGGGTTCGGGGTTGGGGGTTGGTTTGTTGGGGGGGGGGTTGGGTTTGTTCGGGGTGGGGTAGGTGGGTGGGGGGGGGGGGGGGGGGGGGTTGTGTTTGGGGGGGTGGGGGGGGGGTGGGGGGGGGGTGGGTTGGTGGGGGGGGGGTGGGTTGGTTGTTTGTGGTGGGGGGTGGGGGGGGGGGGTGTTGGGGGCGGGGGGGGGGGGGTTTTGGGGGGGGGGGGGGGGGTTGGGGGTTGGGTTGGGAGGTTGTGTTGGGGGGGGTGGGGGGGGGGTGTGGGGGCTTGGGGTTGGGGGGGGTGGGCGGGGGGGTTGGGGTTGGGTTGGGGGTGATGAGGGGTTTGTGGGTGGGGGGTTTGGTGGTGGTGTAGGGGGGGGGGGGGGGGGGGGGGGGGGGGTGGGGGGGGGGGGGGATGTGGGGGGGGGGGTTGGGGGGGGGGGGGTATATATGGGGGTTGGTGTGGGGGGTGGGGTTTGTTGGGGGGTGGGGCGTGGGTTGGGGGTGTGGTGTGTGGGGAAGGGGGGGTGGTTGGGGGGGTTGTGGGGTTGGGGGGGTTGGGGGGGGGGGGGTTGGGGTGGTGGGGGTGGGTGGGGGGTTGTTGGGGCTGGGTGGGGGGGGGGGGGGTTAGGTTGGGTGTGGGGGGGGGGGGGGGGGGGGATTGGGTTGGGTTAGGTTTTTTGTTGGTTTGGATTGGGGGGGGGTGTGGTTAGGGGGGGGGGGGGGGGGGGGGGTTAGGGGTTGGTTTGCTTTGGTTGGGGGGGTTGTGGGGGGGGGTGGGGGGGTGGTGGGGGGGTGGTGAGGTGGTTTTTTGGGTTGGGGTTGGGGTTTGGGGGGGGGGGTGTTGGGGGGTTTGGTGGGGGGGGGGGTGGTACAAGGGGCGGTTGGGGGGGGGGGGGGTAGGGTTAATTTTGGGGTTGGTTGGGTGTGCGGGGTAGAGTTGGTGGGTGGTTTGGGGGGGTGTTATGTGTGTTTGGGGGTTGGGGGGGTTGGGTTGGGTGGGGGGGGGGTGGGTTGTGGGGGGGGTTGGGGGGGGGTTTGGTTGGGGGGGGGGGTGGTTTGGGGGGGGGGTTGGTTGGTTGGGGTTGGGTGGTGGGGGTAGGGTGGGTTTGGGGGGGGGTTGGTGTGGCTTGGGGTTAGTGGGGTGGTGGGGGTTGGGGGTGGGGGGGGTGGGGGGGGGCGGGTGGGGGGTTTGGGGTGGTTGTGGGGGGTGTGTGGGGGGGGGGGGGAGGGGGGTTTGGAGGGGGTTGGGGGGGTTGGGATGTTGGGGGGGGGGTTGGTGGGGGGGGGGGGGGGGGGGGGGTGTTGGGGGGTGGGGGGGGTGTAGTGTTTGGAGGGGGGTGTTGTGTTGTTGGGGCAGGGGTGGGGTTGCTGGGGGTTGGGTTTGGTGGGTTGTAGGGTTTGGGGGGGGGGGGGGTTGTGTAGGTGGGGGGTGGGGTTGGGGTGGGGGGGGGGGGGGGGTGGGTGGGGGGGGGGGGGTGGGGGGTGGGGGTGGGGGGGTGGGGTGGTGGGTGGTTGGTTGGGGGGGTGGGTGGGGGGGGTTATGGTATGGTGTTGGGGGGGGGAGGTGGTTGGGGGGGGGGGTTGGTGGGGGGGGGGCGGGGGGGGGGGGGGGGGGGGAGTTGGTTTGGGTTTTGGTTTGAGGTGTGGGTGTGGTTGGGTTGTGGGGGTGGTGGGGGTGGTTTGGTTTGGGGTTGTTTGGGTGGGGGGGTGGTGTGGGGAGGTGGGGGGGGGGGTGGGGGGTGGGTTAGGGGGGGGATGGGGGGGGGGTTGGGGGGTGGGTTGGGGGGGGAGTTGGGGGGGGGGGGGGGTGGTGGGGGGGGGGGGTGTTGGGGGTGGGTTGGATGGGGTGGGGGTTGTTGGGGGGGGGTGTGGGTTGTGGTGTGGGGGTTGTGGGGGGGGGGGGGGTGGGGTTGGGGGTGGGTGGGTGGGGGGGGTTGGGTGGGTTGGGGGGGGGGGGGGGGGTTTGGGTGGGGGGGGGGGTTGGGGGGGGGGTTGGGGGTTGGGGTGGGGGGGGGTGGGGGGGGTTGGGGGGTTGGTTGGGGGGGGGGGGTGGGGGGGTTTGGGGGGGTTGGGGGGGGATCGGTTGGGGGGTTGTTGGGGGGGGGGTGGGGGAGGGTGGGGTGGTGGGTTGGGGGTGGGGGGGGGGTTGGGGAGGGGGGGGGAGGGTGGGGGGGGGGGGGGGTGGGTTTGGGGTGGTGGGGTGGGGGGGGTTGGGGGGGGTTGTGGGGGGGGGGGTGGGTGGGGTTTGGTTGGGGGGGTGTGGTGGGGGGTTGGGGGGGGGTGGGTGGTGGGTGGGGGGGGGGTGGGGGGTGGGGGGGGGGGGTTGGGTTGGGGGGGTTCGGGGGGGGGGGGGGGGGGGGAGGGTGGTAGGGGGGGGGGTGGGTGGGGGGGGGGGGTGAGTGGGGGTCGGGTTGGGAGGGGGGGGGGGTTGTGGTTGGGTGGGGGGGGGGGGGTTGGGGGTGGGGGGGGGGGGGGGGTGGGGGTTGGGGGGTGTGGGGGGTTTGCTGGTTTGGGTGGGGTAGGATTGGGGGGGGGGTGGGGGGGGGCGGTTTGGAGATTGGGTTGGGGGTGGGGGTAGGGGGGGGTTGGTTGGGGGGGGGGGGTTGGGAGGGGTGGGGGGTGGGGTTGTTGGGGTTGTTGGGGGGTTTGGGGGGGGGGTTTGGGGGTTGCGCAGTTTGTGGGGGGGGGGGGGGGGGGGGGTTGGGATTGTGGGGTGGGGGGGGTGGTTGGGGGGGTTGGGGGGGGGTGGGGGGGGGGGGTATGGGGGGGGGGGGTTGTGGGGATTGGGGGTTGGGGTGGGGGGGGGGGGGGGTTGGGTAGGGTGGGGGGGCGTTGGCGGATTAAGTGGGGGGGGGGGGGGGGGGGGGTTGGGGTTGGGGGGGGGGGGGGGGTGTGGGTTGTGGGTTGGGGGGGTTGGGGGGGGGGGTGGGTTGGGGGGTGGTTGGTGGGGTTGGGAGGGGGGGGGGGGGAAAGGGGGGGGGGGGGGGTGTTGGGGGGGGGGGTTTGTTGGGTTGGGGTTGCTGGGGTCGTTCGTTGGGGGGGGGGGGGGGGGGGGGGGGTGGGGGGGGGCGTGGGGGTGGGGGTTGGGGCGGGGGTTTGGGGGGGATGGTGCGTTGGGTTAGGGGGGAGTTGGGGGTTGTTTGGGGGGGGGGGTTGGGGGAGTTGGGGGGGGTGGGGGGGGTTTGGGGGTGGCGGTGGGGGGGGTTGGGGGGGCGGGGGTGGGGTGTTGAGTGTGGGGTAGGGGGGGTGGGGTAAGGGGGGGCTGGGGGGGTGTGATTGGTGATGATGTGGGGGGTGGTTGGGAATGGGTTGGGGGTTTTGGGGAAGGGTGGTTGTGGGGTAGGGTAAGTAGTGGTTTAGAATGTACGGGGAGGGTAGGTTGGTGTTTGTGGGGGTTGGTGGTTACGGAGGGTGGTGGTTTTTTTTTTATTTGTTTTTTTAAATTATTTTTTTTTGTTAATATTTTTTTAATTTTAATTTTAATTAAGTTTTTTTATTTGTTTTTAATTTTTTTAATTAATAATTTTAAATTATTTTTTTTTATTTTCATTTTAATTAATTTTATTTTAACGGTGATAATTTTTTTTTTAATTTTTTTCTTTTTTATTGTTTTTTTTAATTTTTTTTTAATATAATATTTCTTTCTTGTTATTTAATTATTATTTTAACTTTATTTTTTTTTATTTTTAATTTATTTTGTAATTTTATTTTTTTTTTTGTTTTTTTTTTTAATTTAAGTTTTTTTTTAATTTGTTTTAAGTTTTTTTTTTATGTTTTTATTTTTTTTTTTTTTGTTAACGGTGATAAGAAGACAATTACTTCAAGTCTATATTTCATCTTCAAAATGGCTGTCGAAAGTTTTCTAAATGATTTATACCACGGTTCAAAGGCCAGTAGAATGTAAGGTAATGCCATGAAAACTTGTCCTTCTGGGTGATTGTAAAAGTCACGTAACAGTTCCCGATTTTGCATCGCAATTTTTCGATGATTTGTCGAGTTTTTCTCTGTAAAAAGATGCCAAAAACATCAGATGAAGATTCTTGTCTCATGATCCATCAATAACAATACCATTCTGATCAACCATTATCGCAAAACCAGGCTTGCAATATCGCCTGTTAGTATCCTCAGATGTATCCGTCATTTTAAGAAAATTATGTAAACACACAGTCGCTTTGATTATACTTTGAATTGCAGTTCTCTGGCTTAGCGAACCACAATTGCACGTCTGAAATAGAAACAATAAATCCATTTAATAGTACGCACGTTCAGTTACTATTATACAATATAATACTTTCACAACGTGAACAATGTACAATCATCCTTTAATTTGTTTAGAACATGATCACAGATTTTAACTTTGTAACTAGATTATTGTTTTTCTATTGATTAATAAACCACCCGTAATGATTCTAAATGAAAATTTTTACATCAATTTGAAGAAAAAATAATCATATTTTACAAGATTTTATGATTCGTAAAATCATTACAACTCCATAATTAATCGCAAAATTTTCATTTATTATATTATAGTTTATTACATTCACAATATGTCAATGAAAGTTTGAGAAGAAATCCCTATTTTTTCTTAGGTAGTCATAGTTCAGAAAATGAATGTTTTTCGTTTTCGCGTATATATTTCATGCAATTTTTTTGGGGTTATTATTATTTTTGTTTGAATTATATTAATTGAGATGCAAGAAAGAAATGTACAGGTATTTGATGACAAATTGATAAGGCTATAATAAAATAATATTGACAACTAATAAATACACTACTATTTTTCCTTTTGGTTTAAAGTTAACCTCACCTAAAAATCTCAAATTCTCCATTTTGAGAGATAAAAATTCTCGAAACGCAATTTCCACAACTCTTCGACCTCTTGCTGGTGTCTATAGTTTTGAAAATCCTTTTTTGAATTTCCTATGTTACTTGTCCTCTCCAAATGGTCGCCATCATGTATGCTTTTCAAAGGAAAATGCCTCATCACCAAGGAAAAAATAATGAGGTATATTGAAACGGAAGTATATATACGGGAGCGCATTTCTCATTCGGTAAATTCAATTCGATTTTGAATTCGACCAATCTGGAAGAATAGGTAGTTTTCTCAGGACCTCCCTCCACGCATTGGCGGCCAGCAGCTCCTTACATCGATGATCTTAAAGGCAATAATTGGCCGTCTACAAACTGCTATAAAAAAGAAATGATGCTGAAAAATATTTTCTTATTAATTTAAAGTAATCAGTTCCAGAATTATTTTGGAGTGAGCTTCGAATGGTACAATGCTTGCCATCAGATTGATCCTAAGAAGTCACGAACATTCCATGTATTCCAAAAATCAGATCTAATGTTTGCACCCATTCACTTTCAACCGGTACCCACCTCGTAGGTATTCTGGTGCTTAAGTTTTTCCCAAATGGGCATCACACACTTCTCTTGACCATATTTCCAACTCTGTTTTGAATCCGAAACTCGAAAACTAAAAACCAAACAGTTGGAAAGAATCGCCTGTTGACAACCCCACCTTACAAGAAAAACAATGTAAAAATAGAAATAATTGTTTTATTTAAGTACATACATGTCGACTTACACCGCAAGGTAATGGCTAAACGTTCCTCCTTGGGGAGAAATCGAATTCTCTCTCTCTCTGAGGTCCTGAATGAGATTATTTTTGGTTTCAAAATGTTTTAGCAACTTGTTGAATTTGGTCGGCGACATTCGTGTGTATTTATAGAAATATTCTGAGTCAACTTCCTCCATCTAATCTAACAGACGCATCTCTCCGTAGATTTTTCTTTGTTTAAATATTGGTCTGATCCACCATCTTCGGGAATTTCTTCGAAGGGTAGTAATATATAGGAGGAGTAGCAATTTCCGTCTTCTATTCACAGCAGCTGACATTTTGATTCTCATCGCTCAATATGTACACGTCTTTATAAACTACGAAATGCAGTAACTACAAACGGTAACTGCATGCAAACTGCGAACTTCAACTTCATGATTTTAACGATTGACGACAAACTGCGAACTTTAACTACAAACGACAAACTGCTAACTGCCAACTTCATCTAATGTACACTAGGCTTCATACTCGTAAACCATACAAAAGCGCACGGCAAATATACGGATGAATGTCGATGAACCTGACCGATGAGTAACTACATGTGGTGAAATGAAGTACTGCACTTCATCACCAAAGTCTAGGAGCAGACGCATCGAACTTTGACATCTCAAGCTTATGTCGATTCACCACTTGAGTCTGTTGGGGACAGCGAATTAAGTGTCTCAGAATTCAAATGCAATGTCACTCGATCATCAGCATCACCCGATTGAGAGAGTCGAAGAAATTGCTATAGGAACTTTGATTGAGGGTGACTGGGTTCTCGTCAAACTCAGTTTGCTCCGATCAGACAGCATGCGACATTTCTTAGGACAAGTGCTGACCATTCATGGAAATGCTGATTTCACAGTATGTCTGTGAAAAAATATCGGGAAGAAAACGATCAATTCATTTTCTAGAGAAAGAATATATTTCCAACATTGATTACTAGCTGATTGTCGGTAAAGTAGCCCCACCTGTCGCTCTTAGAAGCGGCGTGCTTCGTTTCAATGATGATGGAATTGTATTCTACGATGAATGGTAATTGTATTGCGATGAATTGTGCGATCTTGTGGAGTACCCCATATCGATGTAGGCCTACTCCAGTTTTTGCTATCCACCAACTTCGATTAGGCTAAACAATGTGAAACACCAATTCGTCGAATGATCATTACAAGTGCAAATCCCTTCATTTTCTATTTTTTATGCGATCTTCATAACACTGAGTGGCATGCCATCGATGCTTGATCAAATTTAAGGAAAAAATTACCCTTTTTATGATATTTGCTTTTATATATTTTACTTTTTCTGTACTATCTCCGAGTTTCATGTCCGGTCTATTTTAATACTGCAAAATAAATTAGAAACACTTGGTTTTGTGATTTCAAGTAATATCTGTAAGTAAATGACCGAATTAATACATCATACGATGAGTGGCACAAGTTGCCCATTTGATGGGGTAACTTGTGCCATTTTTGGCGGTTCCTATAGTGTCAAAAGTATAGCTAAAAAATCTGTGTGATGTTTCTAGAACCATGTAGTATAGTGCATGTAGGTTTAGTTCTAAAAAAAATTTCCCTGGCGCAATCTAAAAAACGCAAAAAAGTGGCACAAGTTACCCCAGTTGACGGTACAGTTCTTTTCTTAAAATCGTCAGACTTGTATGCAATCACACTCCATCCAATGGCAGCGGCTTTGTAATCAAACTCTCAAAAAACCTCTTACTAATTTATAAATCCAGATGCGCGTTCTATTTGTGTGAGGGTTATTTGACTATATTTTACTTCATATGCGGACTTTATTCAAGGGCAGCTGCATTCGAGAAAACGCGGCATATGTTATCAACTTTGCATCATTGATGCTTGATCTCTGCCTCTGCAATGCTTTACTCTAATGATAGGCCTAAGCATAATATAACCATAAGTATGAATTGGAGCTTTGATTTCCATTTTACGGTATCTGGAAAAGAATCAAAACGAGACAAGGAAAGCACTTAAGACGTGTGAACTACTCTTCTCTGTTATGGTAACAAAATGAAGCGAGGAAACCTGATGTCAATGGTCATCAAATGTTAATCCTCCTGGATGGGATAATCTGAAAGTGCTGCAATTGATCTCACCTATGGATGAGTGTGTGAATATCTTCCCCTTTTCACCCCACTCTCTCAATGGTTTTAACACATCTGAAATTACTAATTGTTCGCAGACTCTGATCCCATACATAATCTCTATCCCATCATCAGCTATGAAACGTATAGCGAAGCTTGTTGCCAAATGAAAGACGGAATTGACTGATGATTAAGAATATGGCATACTTATATCATTATCCTAATGGGGAAGGAAAATTGCTATGTGAGAGCAAAACACTGCTCAAAATGCTTAATTCTTATTTTGAGTTTTAAATCTCACGTGTTACGAAATCCCATATAAAATATCAATTGTCTTGATGGCAACATTTCGTAACAATTTGGACTGAGACTGAGAAATTGAGCTTCATCAGAATTTCAGACCCCTCATTCTCACTATATGTGAGGCTTTTTATCCAATTCTAGTCTATCGACAGACAGGAGAACCATCAGGGTTGGCTGTGTTTTAAGCAAATGACAGAAAAAACATGCTTAAAACATAGGGAAATACATGTTCAAAACACGGAAGAATTGCATCTCGCTTTTGGAGATGTTGCAATCTCTTTTCAAAATATGTTGGTCTCTACGATGCAGTTCTGATCTGTATAATAGAGCTTAAACAAATGTTTCTGCTTTATGATAGTAGAAATTTGTAGACCTTCCTGTAGGGGTGCTTGTCAGAGCAATTTGATATTGATAGCTTTAAAAGATTGTATCAGTTGGTTCGGATGCAGGAGCAGCATCCACCGAAATTCCTCTATAGGCCTCTAACATACACTTGGTGTGAATTGAACCCTCGAGTATGTTCAGATTAATGTTAGATTGTCATTAGCGAATTTTGCATTGTGATAGCACTGTGATATACAAAAATGTGAATACATAGAAAGTCGGATACCTTGCTGTTTCATTCTCCAAAATAAACGAAAATTCGTGCTTTATTAAGAGGATGTAGAAATCCATTGTTGCCTAAGTTTTGAGAATAAAATTTCACATTTGTCCTGATGCTCCAGTTCCTAAAAAAACTTTCAAGAAATAAAGTTTATAATAATAATAATGAAATCTTTATTGGCATACAAAGGGCGGTACGCGCATTACAGAGAAGAAACAATACAATTCAAAAGGATCAAGTAAACATCAATCAGATGGAGAGTTATCGACAGAATTTGATAAAGGATTTCGCAAGACGTTTAGTTCTGGTCCTCGGTTTCGCTATTGACACGAATTTTCCTGAGGGGTGGACTGTCCTTGATTGTTGAACATAATCCGGTAGGGGATATCTTCTATTCTTCTGTCTTCTGTCTTCTGCTGCAATCTTTCGAAAGAGCCTCTCCTACAAATACAAACACACAGCATCGATGAAAAAGTCTCAGAAACATCGAGGACCCAGTCATAATCTTGAATTGAATGCCCACTTTTCCAATATTGCGAAGTTTTTTTTTTTCATGTCATCAGGGGTCGTTTGTGCATTTACGAAACAAAGAATAGCATACAGTTTCAAAAAAAAATCACTGACGAATCAGGGCATATAATATATACGTTGTGTCATGATGACCTTTTTTTTTTTTTTCGGCTGACATCTGGCCGTCTAAGATTACGAAGAAATGTATACATGCGTTTCGAGCATCTTCTCCTCGATACATTCCGACAATGATAATTCCCTTGAAGAGACTTGTAAATATAAACTCCGAAAAACACTTGTTTTGTCCGACTGATTTAGAAGCTCTTGGCCAATATGAATCTTATATCTAGAAGACAGTCCCGCTTTGTTTGATACCCTCACCGAACATTTGGAATTATTACGAGAAGGACCGACAAACAGACCAAGATCGATGTTGGTCCATCTCATCTTGCAGCAAAGTCCTCACAGCTTTTATGACGCACTAAAATGGATAGTGAGAGATCATCAGCCGTACTTGATATTGTTTGAGTTTCTCATGTATTGGTTGGAGAAGCAAACGGAGATGCAGAAACAAAAGGGTCCAATAACACTGCCCTAGGAACGCTCCACTGATAACGACCTGCCCAGTTTGAGATCGTTTCATTAAAGACCTACTCGCTGCCACCTCCCTGTTGCCACGAAATTATGTGTCCATTGCCCG
>CAJQUW010014712.1:0-91512 GCA_907163375.1 Prostheceraeus crozeri | reverse complement strand
GAAAATAACTTGGCAGAATATAAGGCATATACTGTATGATGTATCAGAATGACGTGAAACCTTGCAGTTTTACACATTGTCAATACTATGGTCCCATTCATTTGTTAACGAAAATAAAGCCTTCAACCATATTTGCCTCAGGCTTTTTCTTATCGATGAAGTATCAGGGGAGCCATTATAAGACCTCCCTAAGATCTTCTAAATGATTAACTTGCAAAATTGATAAGAGTTTATTTCAAATAATGATAATTGATAATACACATCAAGACAGACAGTAAAGCAAAAGACAAGTTATGACGTGAACGTACTAAAGAGCAGATTACGTGGTGCACAATCTGCTAAATAATGACGTACAGTAAGGTACAAAAGAAGCTGAACGCCGATAGTATGCGTAGGTGGTTTAGCAAGGTGACCAAAACGTTGTAGTGTCGAAGGAAAGAGAAAGTGGTGAAGATTATCTGGATTCTTCATGTTGAAGAGAAAAATTTTAACAGCACGATGGTCGCGACGAATGCATAAAGGTGTAAAGTTACCACAGGAACAATTCTTTCCACAGATAAGACGATGTGCTCTTCTCCTGACTCTTTCCAATCTTTCGCTGTCCTGTTTGGTTAAGACCGGCGAAAAGAGGAATGTTGTGTTCCAATACACTCTGTAGATGATGGATATGAATAATGTTATCTTTGGGAGAAACTCGCGGCTGCTGGCCTTTCTACAGATATTATTGACATGACTAGCCTATTTTCAGTGACTCTGGGAAATAGTCCCGCGAATCATCAACTTCGGAAACGTTTAGCGACAGTAATATCATCAAGAGTTCTTGTCTTCTTTGAGATAGCAGTTTTTTTGTTTTGTCGTGATTAAGGCTCAGACCATGATCATTACACCATTTCGATATGTGCTCAGTCTCCGAAGCTAGCAGCTCATTGATCACCGAACCCGAGCGATACGGTTGCAAGATAATGTCGTCATTTGCAAATTTGACTATGCACGTGTCTTCACCGGCTGGTTATGGCATAACATAATTAGGTGTATTGTTATGTGTGCGCTCTATCCGATGATGGTATCAGTTTTTCATTCCAAGTTGCTATAAATGGCATCTTAAAATTCAAACATTCATTTTTGAAAAATTCGTATTTATAAGTAGTATGTATAGAACACAACGTAATATTAATCCTCATAACGAGGTAGAAAGTATCTGAGCATCAATTGACATAATTACTCGATCACATTTCCTGACGGGCAAACTACAGAAGTTGCAAATCAACTCAAAACTCAAAATTCTTATCAAGAGAGGTGAAAATCTAAAATGTCGAAAAAATGTGGTTATTCGTTGTGGAAAAAACAGCTATTCGTTCCGGCGTGAGGTAAAAAAACCGAGGTGCCCCCCCCTGAGGCAAGTAGGGTTAACATGATTTTACTGAGCATAAGTAGTGCTGTTTTAACTGACGAAAACAAATACGAAAACTTTTCGTTAGCGAAAGCGAAAATGAAGACTAACAAAGAAATGAAAGCTTTGCAGCATTCATTTTCATTTTCAATGTCGGCAAACGGATAGTATTTGCAAAAACGTAAATGAATGGACATCATCTCAGCTCAGCTTTCTGAATGCAACAAGGCCTACTACATACTTGGAGGAAATGTTTCTGACAGCGCTTCATTCTGAGAGCTTTCCATATAGTTTTGTTAAGGATGACCTATCTTATATGTCGAAATCCCAGCCTTAATCTTAGTGACGAAGTAAGAATTGGCCATAAAACATGACCGCGTCTTTTCTAGCTCTTTTCTTTCTTAAATTTAGAGACATTCCTGTTCGCGCACAGTCACGAAATATTGATTGCCTTTGGGCAATGCCCTGAAGTTGTTATTTCAGTTCTCACTTTTCAAAAATAATGCTTCTTGGAATTGGTGGGTCCAAATTAGTGGAAAATCTATACATTTTTTAACGGGCTGCCGTCGCTGTGTTTGTGCTAAAAATGATTTTATCTTATGAATAAAGGAAATTTCCGGCGTGTCACGATATTTAAATGCCTATCTATGATACTATTCCATGTAATTCACAGTCTTTCGCAACTATGTAGTGAACTAAGAAAAAACGATGTTTCAATTTAAGGTCCTAAAAACAGTACATTAAACAACAATGTATCTTGCGGCATTTAAATCATGTTAAACCATAGTGAAGAGGGAGTTATCTGTAATACGGGATATAAAACTATGGTTATCCCTCGCGCTTCCGGGATATATTTTAAGCACTTTAACACCATAGCACTAAAATGTCTATGGTATACGAGTTATGCCATAGAACGTAAAAATATCAAAATACATCAGAAAAATGTAGATGCGTAACATCGAAACTCAACTCCAGTAAAATGTATACGGTAAGTCAATTGTTATTTTTTATAATGACATTACAACCATTGTTAAAATTGAAAGTTATGTTTGGTCTAATTGCAGTTGATGCATTTGTTGTTGATACGCTTGCCATTTCACAAATTTTCTTACTATCTAAAATAGCTGAGCAGTTCCACAACAGATAGTCGTTAGTTCGTTTGTAGTTGCGAACTCCAACAGCATTTTGATGCCCGGTGTGCTCCATGATGAGTTGTTCATCGACATTCGATTGATATAGGCGACTCGCACAGGTAGCTCTGAGACTATGGTTAGTTTTTCTGCCATCAATTCCAGACAGAGAGCAGATGTCTTTCATAAATTTACTCAATGAATTTTTGCCAATCGGTCTGGTTGAAAACCAGCATCCATCTTTCGGTTCTTTAAGCGGCTGCAGATAAAATCGCGTTGTTCTTTTCGGTCGAACTGAGATAAACTTCGTGAAAAGATCGATGTGACTTTTCCTCCCGTCGCTTGAAACATTTTCAAAATGAACAACTTTCTTTGGAGATTTTCGCATATCCCTTAAACCTCCACTAAATGTCTTGGAAAATTTCTCACTGTAAATGAGGCAGCGTTTACCGTTTCTTTCTGTCGCTTCGAATTGGTCAATTGTCAACTCAGTGTGCTCACTTCCACCTCTTAAAGCGAAATGTATTCCATTTAGGTAGAACAGCGTCTTGATTAGCTGCAAAAGGACTTTCATCTCCGAAAACAGAAGTCAACATCTTCTTTTCTTCCTCTTCTGAAATGATCTCTGCATGTTTGCGCTGCAGCCCTACACCATTTCTCGTAGCGATCTTCATCGCAGCATCCAAACTTCGTGTTATGAGATGAAACTTATGTTCTTTGAAAAAGTCCACACTTCGATTACCATCCAGATTGATGTGATGCTGAATCCCGGAAATAATGCTGACGAGACTAGTTGGAGAATAGCATCCTCCGCCATCTTTTCTTGTTTCATGAATGAAGCGAGATACGTTGTCAATAAGTTGTTCATGCCGGTCAAATTTTGTACTTGCACATCTGCATTGAACCTTTGCTTATACCAATACGTAAACATATTGATCGCCCACCTATCACGTTTGACTGTGTTCTTCGGATTACCTGATTGTTCGTGTCATTAATGCTGTCGATTTCAACAAATCTGTGCTGTTGCTGATTTCGCTTGGTGTTGGCATTTGGTTGTTCATATCAGGAAATTGAATTTCACTAAAATTGCAATTTTGGTCGTATGATGTTTCATTTATCATTCGTTAAATTTGCTCTTCGGAGAGTCCGCTGATCACAGGATGCCTATCAAAATTCAGCATACCATTCCAAGCCATGGCTGATGATTAAATGACTATGCGCATAATATTCTTAATATATAAATATAAAAATATATTATTATTTATATATATTATTATTTATATAATATAATAATATAAATTCATAATATTCTTTGAAATTTGAATGTAGTATTGAATGAAATAGCGTCCGGGATTTTTTTTGTCCGGGATATACATGTATCTAAATAGATCCCTGAAGGTGACATATTGAATCCTATGGTTTAACATAGATAACTCATGACCATGGAGTGAGATATCAAACTTAAATCTCCCTCCAGCGTCATGAGTTATCTTCTTAGCTAACTCCATATATCACGAGGCGTAGCCGAGTGCTACATTATATCTTTGAATGGAGTACGGATGGAGTAACTGTATACCTATATCTTTTTGCATTTTATATTGCCAAAACTGCATTGATTTTTGCCAAAATATGTAATCTATTTCTATGTTGTCTCTCATATCTTTGTTCTATCGTATGACTTCATTCATGCTTCATTGATCCATGATTTTCAAATGCTTGATATCTTGCTTGGTAAACACTACAGTGCTATGGTATTTTCCATGATGTGCTCAATGTCATCTAATGCACAATGAGTTTATTAGGTATGTGGAGGAGAAGCCAACCGCAACTCTTGAATAAATGAAGGTGAGGTTGGCACTTCTTTTTTCCACTGCGTCCAGTTTCCTCAACGACGCTAATGCGCCATCTTGATGGAAACCTCATAACCTTGAAACTTCTTCGAGCTACTTTTAGCTGGAACATCAACGAAGTCAAGGAAGGAAGGGCATCACACGCAGGGTGGATGATGCAGGCTGGCGTGGATCACATACACGGACGAATGTGTTTTCAAAATATGCGACTCGATCACAGGGGCGATCACTGTGTGGAACTAGAGCTGTTAGAATCGTGAATGGTCAACGTGGACAAAATCCGACTGTGTCTTCAGCCATTTCACAACACTATCTTCATTTCATTTTATTTTATTCTGCGTCAATTAAGACAAAAATACACTTAAATCGTACATGGGCACATAACAATTAGTAATTTTAAGTCATATAAAAGTTAAAAGCTTCGGCACAAAAGAAACAAAATGGCAGATCTATGAGGCTCTGAGAATGCTAAGGCCGTCCGAATGCTGTCAACGATGACATCACTGCATAAAGGGGCTGAGATACGATCTTTACTTATCTTCCCTATGGAACTGTGGTCTATACTACTATATATTTACTTACTATGGTCTTTTGCGCTACTGCTGTGTAGCAGGTGGAATGACATAGGAAAAGTTTCTACTTTCCTGACATAGGGAGAAGTGGCGCACTTTTTTAAGTGATGTAAACAGTCTGCTAGATGATGAGAACATCACCATCATCCATGACAATGCACCCTCGCATAGGAACCCTCCATTTTTGAAAGATGAGCATCCAGTAGGGTGTCTTCCGCGATATCCCCTTTCCTTGATCCCACTGAGGCATCTATTTCGTGCTTGAAGAGTTCTGTTAAGAGACATTTGTCGGAGCCATCTGTTCAGCAAACTCTCTGCAATCAGAATTCAGCTCGTCTCATGAATAGAGCCTTGCATCAACATCGACTTGGTCTTCGTCATTCTTTCATTTTCATAACGTTCATTTTAGGAAATTGATGCAAGTGTAATTCTTATTTCGAGCCTGCTTTTTCTTTAAACCCATATACACAAATCAATGGTTGCTATTGAGGATCAAAGATATACAAGTTAAAGTACAAAGATATCATCTCTTGGCAATAATCAATGCAGTTTTGGCCATATACATGTAAAATGCAAAAAGGCATATCATCGATCGCGCTATGGTCATCTAAAAGATTTAGATCATAGAATTTAACAATACCATAGAAAGAATACCATAGAAGAATTAACAATACCTACTTCTATGATTTAGATATCGACATCTATCTTTGCCTGCCCCATGGACTTCTATAATATATATAATATATAATATATATAATATATAATATATATATATGCTATGTTATAGAAGTCCATGCCTGCCCATAGACTATGACCTGCCGATCTCGCATGGACTACCAGATATTATTATGGCCTCTATTATGTCTATGTTAATTTCAGCAGCGCAGTTATGGATCTAAAGATAGACATCTAGAGCATCGCAATGTCCATCATTGCCGCTATATCAAGGAGGTCTAGATATCTATAATTACAGATATCTAGACCTCCTTGGCTATATATTGCCGTTCTATATAACTTAAAAAGGTATCTTTCAATGTGTTTTATCGTTCTATATCACAAAATATGGCACTTTTTCATTACTATGATCAACAGAGACAAGTATAGAAATTGATAATACCATAGAAAGTCCACTTGTACTATTATTCACTTCTATGGAAACAAGCGTTCGATAATACGTGCTTCTCGACATCTCTGAAACAGCTTTAATGTCTTTATCTCTATATATCTGCTCTGAGAAGACATCATAGAGATACAATGACATACAATGACAGGATTTTATGACCATGAAGTGGATTTTTGATGTTTTATCCATCTCTAACAGTAGCAACGTCTTGTTGATGTCGAATTGGCCAGCTTCCATTCGTTATCTAGCTATAGGTATAATGGAAGCAGGATCAAATAAGCGAGATGTTTCTGGCAGACTGTCTGCACCCATCCGCACTTTGAAACGTTGGCTGATTCGATTTCAGCGGGAGGGAGAGGGTGAGAGAGTTATGTAGAATCGGTCGGGTACCGGTAGTTTCAGTACAATCAACCGGCGGTTTATTCATCAGGCGGGGACATCCTTTTCACTGCTCTGCTCAGCTATTGTGTTGTTGGAATGAGGAGGTCAGCAATTGCTCAGTTCGTGGACTTGTGTTCATGGGCTACGTTCTCGACGAGATCGCGGCGACCTCTCTTATCAACTGCGCGTCAGCGTCAAGCAAGTGCGATGGACGAGGAGTCGTTGACACTACGGAGAAACGCGGTGGAGGAGATTCTTCACAGATGAATCTCGTTTCCTACTTAAGCCTGTGGATGGAGGGATACGAAGGTGAGGTAATTTTGATTCACCAAATCCCAGAAACATTGCTTTTGAAAAGTGAAGCTTGAAATGACAACTTCAGGGCATTGCCTAAAGAAAGTCAAGATTTAGTGTCTCTAAATTCAGTAAAATTCTATAAATTGATTTTTGTCTCGTTAGTTTGAAAATGAATTGCAAGTGATTATCTCTAATTATATTTATATTGTGCATATTGCTTTTGTCAATAACCTTTAAAGCATTCATTCACTTGACCCTTTTCTGCCGTGGGATGTGAATTTGAAACCACCTATTCTGACAAAAGAATTAGATTGCTTAAACGTGTCAATTTGCTAGAAGTGTAAACTGATTCAAAACAATAGCATATGCAGGAATTTACTAAGTGGACAAAATGAAATTTTTAATACCTTGTAGAGAAAGGAAAAATAGTCGTGCGTCGCTTGCGAATTGCTGTGAATTCTTTCAAAATGCTCCAATCGCCACGATTCCTTCAGATTCGTAGAATTCAGATCATTGCGCAAAAGTTTTCTCGATAATGTTGGGCCCTCCGATCATTATTTAAAAAGTTGGCAGGCGCACGAAAAAACGTTTACAAACTTCTGTGTAGAGCTTGACATCGCGTGCGTCTCTGTGCTGTGTGATCCGGTTGATAACAGTCACTGCAACTTTGCACAATTTGGCGTGTTTTAATGTTTAAGTGGCTGCTCATTGTTCGATTTCTATGCTATTATATCAGCGGATTGTGCCATTCCATTAACGTTAAATGTTCCAATGCTTCCTTTCTAGTCAAACAGAAGAAGAGACGACCCGTCTGATTATGTGATCGCTTCTGAAGAATACAAAAGCATTGATGAAATTTGCGTGCCGTACAAAGGTAGAGGAGCTTCTTTAAGGCTAGAATCGGAAACAGAAGGAATTTATTGATGTATCATACCCTGCTATCGACACTCAATAACATATGGGAGGCATTGATCTGTGTGATTCATTAACATCTGTGTACAAATAACCGATTAGATCTCACCGATGGTATTTATACGTTGTCTACCATTTGTGCCAAATTGCCCTTGTGAACTGGTTGTTGTTATATAGGCATGACCATGATCACTTGCACGGACAGTCCAATGATCAGATTCTTTCGTTGAGAGTTTAGCGCACCTGTTGCCTCCGTATTAATCAAGACCAACCCTTCATCATGCGTTGGTCGCCCTTCTTTTCTAGAAATCCTGACGAAAAGAAGAAAGACTGATATCCCAAAACCGACAGCTGATTCGATTCAAGGTCCAACCCCTACGACCATTTTCACGTACATACGGAGAAACGTCTCCATGTGCTTTATGTCCTAGAAGTAACTAATATTTACTCACTGCATGTAGCAAATGCGAAAAACATTTGTTTGAAAAAAGATCGCAACTGTTTTTATACTTATCATCATAAATGACGTGAACACGCATGCACAAAGCCTAGATATTGAATGAACATTTTATACTTTCCGTTCTGCCAGCTGCCTATACACCGTAAATTGCTGGATACGAAAATTACATACAATTTGAAACTAACATCTGATACGAGATTCTCGTATGTTTACAGAGATCTGGTATGTTTTTCATACCACATCTCACTTACTTTCGTATGTGATTGGTATGTAGCGATACGAATTATTCTATCTGTGATTGGCTGTTTTACACTGAAACACGAGTTGTTGGTATGTTTTATGTACGAGACCCGATGCAAATTCATCCTTATTCGCATGCCTCTGGTATGCATTTGGTATGTGCAGCTTTAAGTCACATAGCAAAGAATTGTATGTATTACATACTACTGTCAAATAACTGTTTTCGGTAATACAAGTGGTGAATATTTTTTGTTTGATAGAGTGATATTTGAGTACATTAGATTTATTGTGAATTTTATGCTCCACGAATATGCGGTCCATGCTACTTGTCTGGCAGCATTAACAGGACGTTTATCTAACTCTACTTTATGACCGAAGTTCATAAACATCATTTCTTTGAAACGATATCTTTAGTGAAATCATGCTGACTTATATATCTCAAACATGACTATTTTTGCGTTCATGAATTATAATGTGTTTATATTTCGGATTGATAATATGCTTAATTTCAAAATTACATAATGCATAATTGTTGATGGTTGAAATCTTATTGATTATTCATGAAATGCATTAGACTTACGTGTATTAAAATCGAATTCAGTATTGAAAGAATGACTCTTGAATGTCATTATCTCACTACTTGCAGAACAGTAGTAACATTACTGTGATCTTTATTGACAAAAGGCCTGAAATCAAGATACTTTGGACATGATTTTTGCTTTCTTTTAACATTGTGCTAGTATGGCTTTAGTATGTAAATCATCCCACATTTGAAATAACATACGAAAAGCATACAAATGTATACCAAGAGAATACAGAAATATACCAAAAAAATATTTTGGTATGCATCCTTCGTATGTAATTGGTATTGAGCGATTTACAGTGTACATGCTCAAGGGAATTAAAAACAGATTCAAATTGATGAAACAATTTATTGCGTTGAAAGCTGTGGGATGAGCAATCTTTTGATCTTAGGCCTTTATTGATGACCGCGAGCTGACGTATAGCCAGGAATGTGATTTTTCCTGATCTATCAGGAAATGCTGATTTTTTGGGTTGATTTCGGTCACTTTTGAGACAAGTATTTGAGTTAGTATGGAAGGAGTATAGAGAGAATATAAGCTTATAGTATAGATAACAACTCGTAACATTGAATTTGTATAATTTACACGTGGCTTGCAAATATGACCCCTGTATGATTGTGATTGTTTCATTGTGACTCAATGCTAGGTTTTAATCATTTATGTTCTCACATGCGCTTCACCTAAGTATACACGCGGATTATTTGGGCCGCATGCATCACTTAGCGCGCTGCTTTTGTTGCCACTTGCCATATCAATTTTGTGTCACTTCATTTCTTGCATAATATCGAACTATGCCAGGCAATATGTGAATTTAGCCTACCACACTAATGGTTCCATTGTTAATGTAGCAATGAGTGTTTATGGCGGACGCCCTTCAAAATTTGTTTCCTAATTTTTTTGGTTTGGTCAATCACATCCCTGTTATAGGTCCCTAAGAGTCTGTGACAAAGTGATAAAAACCAAATATGTCATCAATTTTTCGTTTCAGTAGATGTCAAAAGACCGGAGTGTTGCGGAACCTTTACAACTTCAGTCGAAATTGATAGCGTGACGTTAGCTTATCAAACAATTATCCCTATCCACTGCCAAATGATCGGTTAATAGGCCCTATTGTTGTTGCATTGAAATACATCGTTGCATCTCGAAGCTCCACGTGTCAAATAAAGCATCACTAGTCGACACGTCTTGCATATCTGCCAAGAAATCTTGCAAAAGAATCCTACAGTTCTTGTGCGGGTTTCTTGTAAGAACCGCAGGAGCTTTCGTAAAAGATTGTCGGAAAATCTACAGGAATCTTGTAGGAATGGCTAGAATATTCGCAGGAATGATAGGAGGTGAAATGTAAGTATTGAAAACTATTTTATCGATTTATCTAACGAAATATATTGTAAAACAAAACATGGTAGCTATAAATCACATCACGAACATGCATGTGGCAATCTCTCGTGCAAAAAACATCAGAAAAGTTGAATAAAAGCAGAGGATTGTCGTTGAGTTGCGGATTTCACACATTCAAGTACAAGTGTGTTGTTAGAACAGTAATTATCTTCGTTGCAATGAGATAAATTCAGTCAGTGACTGGCAAAATCAAATCGATGCTGTATGTGAAGACTAATTATATAGAGTAAGAAATCAACAGAGAACTTTTATTGAATATCTTCAATTTTTAGAGCTCACAATGTGTTACCTTTATACAATACTTTTAATTGTTGATTACTGAGTTACATCTATTACAATGGGTTCATCAATTCGATGCGGAAATCGGCGCTTAAAATTTTAATGTTTTTGCTACTTGCACCGCCCAAGCACTTTCAATTCAATTATATATTTATTCACTACACGTGAGTGAGTGAGTGACACTCTCGTGCATGAGAGTGTAGATTATTCCTTTATCATTATAGCTGTAGCTACTCTTCCTTTAGAGTCTCAGTCGAAGATAAGTAATTACAGCTGTAAGGAAAACGGAATAATCTGTACTGTCATATCGTGCATGGGAGTAGTATCCGAAAAATTAAAATAGAATTTAATAAGAATATGTAAGTGATATAGTGCAGACGCGTAGATAAACCATTTCTCACTTAAAAGTAAGTCAATTCCGCTGATAAGTCGTGTGTTGTTTATGAATCTTCATGCTTGGGGGATCCAAGTAGTCAATAGGATCTGAAAATCAGCCAGAAAAATACACTGTAGTGCTGAATACAACGAGGTTTCATTCTTACTACAGACATTCAACTCAAGTCCTTTGGTAACGTTTTAATCTGTTTAATTGGTTTTCACGCAGCGTAATTTGATTCTGCCTGTTACTATGACTTTCTTCCCTTACATCGCTCAAGAAATTAGTCATAATATCTTCATAAGGAATATTGGCAATTATCATTACATGTATAATAATGAATCAAAAAATTTGACCTAACAGAAGTTCTGATTTTATGATCAAAATCTAATCTAAACAAGCTCATCCAAAAGGGATGAAGTGATACATCACGCAACTCGTAAATGGTAGACATGACATCGAACTACTTCACCATACATGTACTAAAAATATTATTTTCTTTCTTCAATTACACAAGAGTACGTAGATTACAATTTTCACAATATCATCACAAAAGACTTAAATCTTCAAGAAAAGGAATAATTCGAGTTGTAACAATTGTCCAAAAATACCTATAATAATCAAAGAATTAACAAAAGAAGCTACATAGCTCACACGCCTCCCGATTTACATGTATATAAATGTAGGTATAACCAGAGATCTAATCTAAATCTGAGTTGTTCTTTGCTTTCTTCCGCTTGTCTCGTGCAGCTTGGTTGACGGACTTGCGCACCTTTGCATAAGAATATGATGGAAAATGATGTGCGAGGGCAGCTTTGAGGTCATCGACAATCTTACTATCAACAATATTAAGACTTTCTGCCACAGGTAACGACGGGTCTACGATAATTTTACTGAAATTTTTGGCATTGCAGAAATATTGCCGCAAAAATGCAATCGCAAAAGCATTCGGATTTATTCTCGTCAACTCTGATGTCTTAAATTCACTTCCTTCGATGTCAGTGAAAGTCATACCTCCGACATTAGGTAAAGGAACATCGTTATCTACTGCCGTTGTAAGCATTCGTCTTTTGTCATTGCTTGACTTCAACAGTCTTCTCAACAAGTGATTTGTTTCTCTTTGAAGAGCGATCATTTCGTTCATTTGTAAGTTATTTCCGTGTTCATCACCACTAGAGACTGGCGCAACCGGCACCGCACTGCTGGAACCAACATGAACTTGTTCGCATGATGCCACAATCCGTTGTGAGCACAATTCACTTTCGAATGAACCAGAGCGTGAGAATGGTACTTTGGCGATGAAGGTTTTGGGAGAATCATTCGTTTTATTCACTTTTTGTAGGGTTCTCATTTTCCTTCGTTCCAACCGAATTTCACAATCGGTATCGCAATCACTTTCGCCAGACGACAGTGATTCCAGAATTCGACTGGAATCGATCGCTTTCTCCTTGTTAGATGCAACATAAGCCTCCACATATTTTTCAGACTCCATACACTTGGTCAATGAACCAGCAGATAGTATTCGACCTCCGAGGTTTCCTTTCAGCGTTACATAGTCACCCTGTAATATGAAATAATTACAGATTAGGTGTATTTTCAATATTGAGAAAACAGCTTGTCATTGTCTTTTTTTCAGTAGTTTATCATGGTGCCCGCGGTTTTCACACGAAGAAATTCCAGAAACTAAATATGGGCTACAGAAGTCTAAAAATTGACGAGAAATGTACCCTAAATTCCCTACAAGAAATGTACCCTAAATTTTGTTACCTCTTTTGTTTCTCTTTTTAGTGTCAAATGCTCAACATTTTAAATATCCATATATTTTCCATACAATTTATCCTTTCTGAAAAGAGCTTCTTTATAAAACAATGCAAACGCCTATGATATCTACAAAACAACAACTTTGTATCTATCTATCAAATCAATAAAACAATTGCAATACAGAGACACCCTTTCCAATAAAGCTAGTTCAACTTTTTTTGGTTGAACACATGTTCTAAATTAAAATATTATAGGCTGACGAACAAACTACCTAATGACAGCTCAGCAAGCCAGGGACGCTTTATCCCCTGCAGTCCCTGTCACTGTGCCTAGCAAACTAATCACAACTACAAAAGCTACTATTTGCAAAGCAAAAAGTATCTTTAAAGCTGTTGTATAAACTGCAGCTGTGAACATGTAGTATAATTATCTGTCTATAAGTATGAACATCCAATATTACAATTTCGTAGTTGACAAACACATTTCCTTGCCTTTTCAAATCAATAAATATATATTTAGCTCTATTTAAACTGACTGCATTTGAACAATTTCTTAAATTCCAGGTATTCCAGAGACGATTTAATTTTCCAGAAATTCCAGTGCGCGCGGGCACCCTGAGTTTATGAACAACGAAATTTATCGATTGCGTTGTATTTATAACTAATCTAAGGTTGAATTTCAAAAATGCCAGTTCGTCTTGTGAACTTTTCAGTTTTTAATCTGATTTTGACATTTCCGAAATTCAGCATTAAATTACATTCTCAAAAGTAATCTTCGTAAGAAATTACACTTGAATATCATTTTCGCAACTGAAAAAACCTCGATGGATGTTTTTGAGTAGTTATGGCTAGTTTTGCAGCAGACATTCATACATTGAGCTTAAGGAGACCGTGTTCAAATGCAAGTTTCCTTGAGTCATGGATCCACTTCGACTCAAATCACGCTTACTATTTGACAATTTCTACAATATAATTTTTATCAGTAAACGTTATTCCCGTCGACTACTGGTCAAACGCCTGATTGTTGCTTAATTTGTTTGAGACTACAAATTGTTCATTTACCTGCCAATTGTTCAGGCTTGAAGTATTCCGGTTGCTTGTAGTACGCTAGATTTTGTATCTAGCGCCTCATATGTGCAACCCAACTTAGTTTTAATAGAGTAAACAGCTGTAATGGTACATGTAGTAGGCTACAGCTGTAATGGTACATGTAGTAGGCTACATGTGCATGTACATCAAGTGTATTGAAAGCAAGTCATGCATCAGTTTTATGGTGTTGCGATCAGCTGTGTCTTGTGTTTCTGCTGTCTTTACATGATCTGATTTCCGGCAATACAAGGTGAAACAAAGTGGAAACAAGGTGAAGTATATTTTGAGCAATGCGTGGAATGATGTAATCTGGGATATCTTGATGAGACAAGTGACATAGTTTTAACACGAGGGCTAGATAACTTTGAAATATTGAACCTTCCTTTGTACATCCGTGATCATGCTGTCCGTTGGCCAGCGAAATATATCGGGATAATAATAAGTTAACAACAAACATTTTGGCCCTTCCTTTAAATATTTAAATTAAATATTCATGGGCATTTTTGAAAACATGGACGTACATGTGTTGTATATGTCTCACACACATCACACCCATTGAGCAGCTCTGTTGTATATATTTACGCTAAGTTCGATGCTAAATTACTCATCAATAACAATGATCTTCATCGGATAAATTATTGTCCATTATCACAAACTAGCAGGTTAGTAACTTCCAGTAGAATTATTCACATTGGAAGGATAGTGTGCTTACCTTCTTCAAAGCTTTCACCTGTTGCGATGGAATGTCGGAAAGCCAAGTATGATTCTCTGATATAGTTTTCGCATACGTGTTAGTATTCGTTAACCATATGAGAAAGTATTTTGCAGGAAGCCCATGTGAAAGATTCATAAATCGTGACGGCTCTTTTCTTGATCGCTTCATTGTCGAAACTGCAAGGAGTGTAATGAAAAATGGAATTAGTATTTTTAGTACCTTTATCTGGATAATAGATGTAAATGTAATGCGTCACTATCAGAAATCTTTGAAGTATTTGATAACTTGCGAACTTTACACCTGATAAATTATCCATTTGCTACAAATTTGATGTAGTGGTATTTCAGTAGTACACTGTATTTGCGAGCATGTGGATTGTGTTCCCACGTGAATTACATCACAATGGAAAAAAAACATGGAGTATGTCGTTTAATACCAAAAATTATATTTAAAAATAAGCACTGAGTCTCTAATGAAACTCAAGAATAGATGTAGACATCTGGCATGGTACAAATTAGTACATGTCGTTCATTGAATATAACGACATCAGGAATGACGAAACATTTGTTTAATATATCAGATGCTTCGATGATACGTTCTAACACTGATCCCTTTATAAAGCCATAAAAAAGGGAAAACTTCTCTTTCAAAAGATCAGTGATAGCACCATCATGATCGTCAGAAAATAAATTAACATCAATAGATTCAAGAATCTGTACACGTATCCGTAGCTCATGGTGTTGGGTAAAAACACTCACAATTTTGGCGTAACCGAACATTGTTTTACAGATGCTATCTGATTCACTAGACACAGAAAACAAATGATTTGCGTAACGAAAACAAGAATCACTTAGAATTTCGACGTCATCATAGCCTAAAACGTCTCTGCTTATATGGAGGATACTGCCAAGCTGTTTATATAAGAACGATGATGCATCATTATTCAATAATAAAAACGAATGAGAGCATTTCATTAACATAAGTTTTTGAACTATTTGATGGAAGTGACCTCTTGTTCCGTGGATCAACTTCTTCATCGTCTTGAATGTGGCTTCAAATGGAGCCATCGTTGAATATGCCATTGATCCCGACTTGCGCACCCTTTCTGGGACGTGCAGCAGCAGGTGTATGTTGATGGTCATTTGATAAGGGGTATATAGTTGTTCTGTACTACTCACAAAATAGTGAAAAAGTGTGTCAATACTTTCAACTTCAAGACGAGCATTTGCGGAGATGGACAGCCTTACGCCTATTACAAATGCAATAATATGCTTTAACATTTGAGATGGGAAAGAGAGGCAAATGAGCGGCAACATTAAATAAAACAGGATATCCTGCAGTTCCCTTCCAGTCCAGAAATTCAATGATTCCAGTTGTCTACATTTGCTGACTCCAATCGGGAAATTCATTCGAGCTATCACATCATCAATACGTTTAATTTGGCGACCAATGTAACCAACATGATATCTGTTCTTGGTTGATATCCAAAATTGCAATAGCATTTTGGTTATATTTTCATAGTAGAGATGCAGAGGATCTAAATTGACACAAGATGGTATGTTCAATAAAGGTTTCAATACAGACTCTCCTTTAATACCAAAAATTGATTCACGAGATATCTCAGCCAAGAGTGAAAGTTCACAGTACTCGTCGTCTGAAAATGTATCTAGCATGGCTTTGTACGGGTATATTCTGGTTCTTTCAATCACCTTTCCAGGAGTTTTACAGAATAAGCATCCAAATTTCCCATTAAATTGCTTGACATTCATTATACTGGCTTGAGCCGGGAGATCGAATACGCCTCGCAGTATTTCTGTATGAATTCTAACAATCCTATTACCAATGCACATGTCAAAACTATGGCGCGGAAACGAGGCAACAAATTCGCGCAAATACTCCTTCCAAACTGGTTTTTGTTGACCACACCACAATGATAATAGAAGAATATTCTCCATCTTAAACCTTAATTTTGGGGGTAAATCAAGAATCAAGGCAAGTAAGGGCCAGTACGAAGAGGTTGAAATTTTATATGGATTGCCACCATCCGAGCAGATTAATAAGCGAATGGTAATTATTTCTTCTAAGTAATTGGCTGAACTGAGACCACAAATCACATCTCCATTATCAGTGATGGTGGATCTGCTTTGGTAACTCAATATTTCCGACAAGTAATTAGCCAAAATAATTTTCAGTTGTTCAATCATATCTATGTTGCAAAACAAACACAGGCGACTTCTGCATACTCGACATCTTACTGAAGAAGACTGCTGAGAATCACATTTAACACAATAGTACTTAATTTTGATCGTTTGAAAGTCGTAATTGTACACGTTTCTCCTGAAGTATCTAATCATTGATGATACAGTCTTCGGAATCTCATTCCCACATTGAAAAGCCGACGTTATTGCCAATATAACATCCAAACCACTCTCGCTGAGTCCTTTGTAAACATAGGCATATAAAGTAGCCGCAACGAATAAACATACAAAATTCCCTCGTGATTGTGGATGATAGGGATACAATGTTGGTGATACTTCGGTTGACAGTCTGGAGTCATCATCGCTGGTTTTGTTCATTTCATTTTCAATCTGTTGATCATTTGTTTCAGTGGCATTGGATCGATGAGTTCCTGGAGCAACATCCTCTGATTGATTATCACTGATATTTTCGACATCCCTCGCAATTGGAGGATGCTCTTCATTCCTCTCGCAAAATGAATCACTTTCAAATGAACAATGAGACTCTGAAGCTGAGGACTCAATGTCGGAATCCGCCTCCATTGCATAGCTATTACGGAGCGTTGAGAGAAATCTCCCGTAGCGTTCCATTGCACACTACAAGAAAATCGTAATAGTGATATACAGGGACCACAAGCAGATGCACACTGTTTGAACATGAGATAAGATGCATCAAAGCTTTAATACAATTTGATGAAAAATAGACTATAGACCCAAATTAACCCTTGCTCTTCAAGTGACTATGGCTCATTACTGATTTGGAGGTAAGTCACTAAATTTTAGCATGATGATTTGATGGAAATACCTTAAAGTTTAGCACATCTCGTTAGTTTGTTGAGTTCTATTTGTCGTCTCTACAGAGAAGTTCGTAACTGGTACTTTTTTGTTGGGTAAAATTTTTTCTTTGATAAACAGTTCCTACTCGGCTATTATGAAGTAGAAATCCAAACTATTGTTATGAAAAGTTGCGGTAGTGCATTGCTTAGTGTCAGACAAAATTTCAGAGCGATCGGTGAAATAGTTGCAGTTCCAGAGCAACTAATGTAAATAGACCAAATTACCCCGTAGACCCAAATTACCCCGACCCACCCTATTAAGTTTAAATATTCAGAAAGAAGTGCATGGATGCATCGACAGGTCCTTAATAAACTGATTTACACTCTTAAAAGAATGTTCAGTTTCTGTGATGGATGTATAGGCCTAATTCAGTAGATCTACTGTCAACCTACGAGATTTTGAAAACATCGGCGTGAAGGATGCATAGGCCTAGTTGAGATTTACTGTCAACATTCGAGATTCAGAAAAAATCGGCATGGACAGATCCTAGAAAAGCTGATTTACACTTTCTTAAAAGCATGTTCGGCTTATGTGATGGAGGCCATTGCAAATTTTGTGGCGTTGTTGTTCCATGATATTAATTTTGTATAACTATTGACCTGAGCCTTACGAGATATCTCGTGTACATGGTACTTGTTATCGTTGCTAAGAGTTAATCCATATTTGAATGTTCTAGTTAGTTTCATTACTTGTGTAAACGCGAATCTGTGAGGTGTCCCAAGTACTGTGAGTAAATATCGGGTTTTTTTGTTAGCAGATTAGACGTGTGTAGCGTGTACAGCGTACTGAATCAATTGAATACATATAATTTGACATTGTTTCGGCTGCTTTGATATTGGTGGTAATTGGTTTCTAACAAAAAGAGCATCAATCGCTAAATAGGCAACTGTTTCTAATTGTGTCACATAATTTTTATTGAACACACAAGTATGACCTTTTGGCGAAGAATCTCAATAACTGGCATCAAATTTTAAGAAATAGTAACCCAGACAAACAAAAAAACGGCTATTTCAATAGTTGACCAACAAAAAGAAGTGTGAATTAAGCTGAACCTTGAAGCACCAACTAGTCTTATCTACTTACAACTATCAATGACGGCTTCAAATTAGATGGACACAAACTCTTAGACAATCCTTCCCGACAGCAAATACGATGACACCTATCAAACAAAAATTGAAATTGACTTCAATCAGCTTGGACCAAAGCACAATGTGCGTACAAATTATATTTCAGAAAGGACTAACCAGCTTTCATTCAGCTTTTATATCAGAATATATTTAGATGATGAGAACAGCCTGTAGATTTTGCCATTCCATAAATGGCAACGCATTCCATAAATTGTCGTACAACGCTAGCACGATACCGAGAACTTTTTCCATAAGTTGTTCCCGTGAACTTTAGTACGTTTTCAAAGTTCAATCCACCTCGTAGTTAGGTGCACTTTTTGTTATTGTTGATGAACAACCATTAATCAGATATCTATGCTGATGAAGCAAATCTGTTTTGTTGCGAAAAGTTGTTTACTTCTTTTCTTGGTGACTTACGTAATCCTGGCGTGCTCGTATTATGTAACTTTTTGTTTTGATAATGCAGTCCTATATAAGCGACTGTATGATAGCAATAAACGTCTCTCGTTTTGGTTACTTGACTTGTTCTCTCTGATTTTCGCGGTGTTGACTGACTTACTGTCTGTATATGTGGCCCAGGCTTTCCGAAGCACACCTCTATAACTGGACTCCGTCGGTTGACATCCCGTGGGTCTTAGGAAGCAGCTTACCTCTCCAAAGCGAGCGAACACACTAGCCTTCATTCACATTATAATAACCAACACTCCGGCTCTTAATAAAAAACAGTTAGCACATTCTTTAGGACATTAATAAAATCACGCACTTAGATTAAATAATTAATAACACATACACACACAACACTTTTCAACAAAACCATTGAGAGTAATACTATCTTTTGGAAGCTCCCTCTAAATCCTCCTGACAATGGAGACCAACAAAGAACACAAGCGCAAAATGGCTCGGCCGACAATGTCACTGAACTACTTGAAAATGGTCAATGAAAACAACCTGTAGAACTTACAATCCTATTTGCGAAATTTCCTAAAACATAAATCAAACAATCTAGTGCTCGATAAAAGCCTTCGATTGAGACTTGTGAACGTTTCCTAGTGGCAGAAGACACTCCACAAAAACAACCTAGCTAAGTGATATCTTTTGGAAGTCTGCTGAAAATGAGACCTACAAATCACACAACCACAAAATTTCTATGCCCAAAGCCAACAATATAATACCCTCACTCTTAGAGTTGAGGTGAGATGAATTACTGGAAAAGCTAAAACTAGACAAATGGATTTGATGAAAAATATATACAAATTCTCAAATTATTTGGATAATTCAATAAACTTGCAGATTCCGCTTATTATTTGCAAAAGGAATCAATGAAAATGTCTCAGATGCAATGGATGGAGTATTCGCATACACGTAAAAATATCAGACTGATTACACGAATATCACAATATGCCGTTAATTTTAGAAATGAAAGTAATTCAATTAATTATTCACGGAATACCCATTGTTTTAACCTAATTTACTTAGACAAATTAATTAGCTAATTAAAACAATAGGCGCAAAACAATGAAGTGCCACTCACTGTATCATGCTTGGACTCGCATTCATCCAGGAAGCTGCCAGAAAATCTTCTTCAGGAGGCAAAATCGCAATCGTGCAAAATCACAAGCTGTTTCTACCGCATGCAATTCACCTATTCATGGCAAACGCATGTCACCAGACATGAATTTATGAGTTAGCAAAATTTTGAATCATTACCGTTGTCAATCGGCGAAGTTTCATCAACATATGTCACAACAGAAGTGAAATGTTAACTATTGAGTCAGATGAACCCGAATTTGGACCGGGTAGTCAAAATCGAACAGACGCATAAAGTTGTTATGACAAATAGCAACATCTGAAACGAAGACAGTTAAACACAAATCAGCTGATATCTTGCGAGTCCGAAATTCCCATAGGGTAAAATGGGGTGGTATGGACACGGGGGGATATGGACACTTTTTGATCTAATTTTCGCTGATAATGCCATGCTAACATATTCATGAAATTCTATTCGATTTGGTTTATATTGTTAAGAAATGATCTGGTGCTTCTTAATATCAGTGATTTGTAGCCAATATATTGGTGTTCTGGCATCCAGTGGGCTATTTACACAAAGGATTTTTTTGCATATAATCGCTTTAATCTTCAGACTCAAATTTTGGGGAATAAAAGTATCCTTGCATAATGCCACATGTTTTTTTATGATTCACAATGCTTCTAAATATTCCACCGCAAAACTGAACCTGTATGAAGTTACAGTAAATAATATAAGAAGAGAATCGAAACTGTTTTTGAAGCAGGGGTGATATGGACATCTTCGATATCCATATTTTGAATACCTAAAGTAGATAGTTGAAGCAGAGTTAGTAACCAATTTTCTTTTACATGATTGACAATGAGTTCATAAAGATAATCGAACACTTTAGACAGCCGTACAAGGAATTTTGAATATTTCAATGTAATAATAACTTGATTTAGCGCTGTAAATATTGATTTGGTGAAATATGATCGACGCTATCTATGCAGTATACAATCTGAAATATTTGCAAAACTCAAATCATACTATAGAGGAATATCTATGCAAGTCGAGAGCGCGTCACCGAAGTTGACTGCATAGCTTACTGATTTATCATAGACTGCTAGGCGCACGTGTCCATATCACCCCGATACGATTGGCTGATAACGTGATGAAACTTTTGCTGCCTATGCGATAATAAAATTGAATTCTATGATTCTATCATTGTCATCACTTCTACTCAAATTCATATTAGTTCATTCATAGTTACTGTGACTAATTGCTCATTATTATCGTTATTATCATAATTATAGTGACTAATAACGAAAATTCCAGGCAAGAAGTGTGTTTTACTTCTGGACGGACATGCTTAACATGTTTCCATCGAAACTATTGATTTCTGTATTAATCATGACATTGAGTTAGTTTGCATACCACCTCATTCAAGCCATAGATTACAACCGCTTGACACGTATTTTAATGCAGTCCTCAAACGCGCGTGGTGCAAGGCCCTTGAAAATTTTCTAAACGAGAGCGGAGTCTCCACGATTACGACCGAAAACTTCGCTTCGCTTTTTTGTGCTGTTTTCAAAGAAACTGAGAAGAAAAGAGGTCTTGTTGTTGACGCATTTGCACATTGCGGAATATATCCATTGCAAAATACAATCAGTGATCATGAGCTCTCCGTTTCAAAGTCATTCCTTTCAGAAGTTGAAAGTAAGATGAAAATTGATTCAGTCAAGCCTTGTGATGTTCAAGATTCTGAAGGTATCTTAATCAGATCTATAATTTGCAGCCCTAAGCAAACTTTGAATCCTACACATACTAAAGTCCGTAAGATTCACATCACGTCTCCAGAAATTAGGGAGAAAAAACTTATAGTTCGAATGCGATTTGATCAAAAGAAGAAACCATCGTGCCGTTTGATAAACGATGGACAACAATCGCCATGCACATCCAGCGATATCGAAGACAGTATTTTGCAGCCCTCAACGTCAAAATCTCTAAAAAAGGATTCTACAAAGCAAACGAAAAGAAAACTTGATAACAAGGAACATCAATGTTGCTGCTGCGACGCGGCTTGGGAAGAAACGACAGAAGATTGGATGAAATGCGAATCTTGCAACAAGTGGTGTTGTGAATCCTGTTTCGGCACTTTCTATTGCTATAAATGCGCTGTAAAGTTTATGTGAGCCTTCTAGGTAGACTGGTTTTGTCTCACCTTTAATAGACTACTTTGTTTTTTTTAGATTGTTATGTTGAATAAAGAATTACTCGTTGGTGTCCATATCACCCCGACTCCTTTTTTCCCTTGACATTTGTATCCCTTTCGCGATGCTATATATAAATATCATAATGGATTTTCATTCCCTTGAGACATAATGTTATAGAAAGGCAGTGCCCTAAGCTACAATTTAGCTTATCAAATGTATACATTCGTCCGCTTATTACTTAGAATTTAGACCCTAAGCAAAAAGTGTCCATATCACCCCATTTTACCCTAGTTGCTGCCACCACACAAGTACCCGTCCCAAATGAGAAGCTAGAATGAACTTTTGCAATGCGCAAGGCTAAGTGTCGTAGACCAAACTTTGCAACAACAGATCGAATTGTGATTTCATCAATTGAATTGATGAATAGACGTAATGATATTGGATGAGGAGATGCACATTCGACTTCGGTCAGATAAAACTTAGCACCTGACTCCTGCCATTCACATTTTAAACGTTCCTCAGAGACAAATCTCGTCGGGCAACGCTATTAACTTGCTCTGAATAAAGTCGTAGTTCTGGACAGCCTCCTCTTTCCTGATAATGCAGTGAGCAGGAACCTCCCATTCCAACATATTGAAAGTTTTTTGAACTCTGAACTATTTTGAGAGGCTTCATAATGAATAGCTAATACCATAGCCATCAAATTGCATCAAAATTGATTACTGAAATTATTGCTGTAATCCGAGCTGTGTATTGGAATTATCCATTGCATCTGTATATCCATGGTGTTATAATCCGATGCCTATGGTTAGTACTTCATGTATTATTTGTCAAGTTTAAAGTTCTCTTTATGATTTCCAGTAAGAAAAGTAAAAAGCACTCGTGACGATTGAGTATTGATAAAATGTGGTGCACTATCTTGTTTAAAGCATTGACTAAGTTGCGTTCAAAAGTAACAGCTGATATCGCAATAAAGTGCCTTGATGGCAGCTACTTTTTACTGCTTTTTTGCACAAACAGAAGACAATGCCACCACTTCCTAAAACACGGATGTCCATGACATCCAAGAACATTGGGAAATTATTTTGTTTCATTTTGAATTGTAAATTTCCTTTTAATATAAGACGATATACATTCATAACCGATGTACGGTGTTTTCTATTTTTTTGAATTGTAGATGCTGTTGATCATCTTTGTGCATGGATAGTTTAAAACTGTCAACTTTCCTCGGCAATGACAGCTATACATGTGCAGAGCTAATGTGAAAGCAACAATGAATTTAGTTAAGTATTTGAAATTTAGGAAGCTATGTTCCATTATCGGTAATCCTGACAATGTGACAAAAGCTGTGTTTGTTGGACGTAATTTGTCTTGCCAACAATCCTACGAATTTAACCATCTCTTCAAGCATTGTGACTTAGCAGGGATTTCTGTGAACATGGATACTGTTGAAGGACTTCAATGCATTGATTTATGCAGTCAAATCAATTTGATGTTGGCACAAACGAATAAGTGTGGCTGCCAGCAATGAATACGCATCCAGTAGGTTTTTGCCTGAGAAACATGAGGTTAATGGATAGAGACTTATTTCTGGTGGGCATGGCGTCCTTGCTTGAGAGCTGCCTCGAGCTAGGGAGTTCGAGGCATATGAACTCTAAACCAAGCAGTATATATAATATGCTATATTTTCTGAACGGCAAGACTGCATTCGAATGCAAACAACTCAGATGATGACCAATTCAACTCAAAAGGATGATTCTACGTCAGTCACTACTCATTTCGAAAGTTGATGTAATTCTTCGTTCCATTTTCTTATGATAGAATATTGAATTTACAATCCAACAATCGAATTAGAAATTTTATATACAATTATCAATTATGCCGTCCAGTGGCTTTGTCTTGATATTGGCAGTAGTATTTCGGTTTTCTGTGCTATATCTCAGGAAACATGATGCATTGATGGAAGAGGATCAGCAATATTTTCAAGATATCTTGCCGGTAAGATATCTTACAATAGTGCTGCAAGATCCTGCGGAGGATTTCGATTTTCTGTAAGAGCGCAAGAAAAGCGTAGGATTCTTGCGATTATCTGCAAGTCGGTGTAAGATGTACCGACTAGTGATCACATGTAGTTAAATTCAAGATTTGGAGTAATTTTACAATATAGATCAGCTGAGGAATTCAAAATGCTTCAAAAATTCATGCAATCTAGACTAATGGATTCTGGAAACTTCAGGCTATTTGAGAAAAAGAGGCTTCAATACTGCATGCATAAGTTGCTTGTAGGCCTAATCCTCTTTTAAATTGTTTAAAACAGTTCTCAGCATTTATCTCACAAAACATACGTACAAGAAGGTATACTCTCATACAGTCCCGTAATGTTGTCTTTGATTTCACTCAACATTATTTTCAGAATGAGTGCCTCAACGGTCGATATGGGCCCAATTAAATATCTTCCGACTGGTCGACGCAATGAGTATCCTCGGCTGGTCTGTCGCTCTTCAAAGTTGCAACCCAGATGCACTTAGCAATTGAATAATCAAGTATCCCAAATGTCTTCTTCAATGGTGAAACTTAGAAGCGCTTGAATTATAAGAAGATTATGAATTATGAAGAAATTAGTCGAAATTCTACCATTTTCAGCATTTGTGCTAGTAAATATAGACTTTTTGCGCTTAATTTGTAGGGTTAATTCCTATGCCGGAGCAAGGAAGGAGTTCGATGACATAATCGTAAATTGGTTAACATCAATAAAATTGTAATTACTCCTTCAACGGGCAGAAATGAAAAGAATGTATAAATCACATAAATGCATATTCATGGCCTTCTCATGAAGTGATACAAAACTGTTCAGTCGTTGACTTTTCTTAATTTAGAATATATGGCAACATCAGCAATTATGTGGGCTCTCCTACAATGAAGCAATATTCGAGCAGATGAGAGGCACGCGTCTCCTTCCACCCTCACTGGACAGTTACTGACAGATTAAGACTATTACGCCCGTTACCCTAAGCCTTCGGAAACCCCGAATAGAGAAGCCCCGAAAAACAGCTTCTCTATTCACTTTATTTATCAATTAAATTTAGCTAAAAGTCGGTCGGTTGAACGACTAGATCTTGTGACTTTTGATTGTCATGTAATTTGTTTTTTGTTTCGAGATGACTAGAAAGTTATCGATTCAAAGGACAAAGTCATGGAAAATGTGACAGGTTTGAATTTTGTAGCCCAATTAACAATCACTAACGTGATCTTTGAAGAAAAGGGAACATGGACCTGTCGAGTTGATAATGCTTTGGGAGGGCAGAATACTCCTTCACATTGGACGTGAAAACACTGCACATAAGAAGTGTGAATATTTTATTTTTGTTTGTGTTGTATGTTTTATCGCAGCAGTACTCATATCCAAATGCCTATGTTTTGCGATGAGGAAGATTTGCGAAATGGCTCCAAAAGATAGCAGCTCATTGTACAATACATCACAAGAAAGAGCTGAAACGAAGGAAAGGAGGAGGATTATCTTGTCAGAAATGATCAAATAGAAATACACGAAAATGCAATTTAGATAGAGGTTCTCGACAAAAGTGAGCCACAATTTTTAGCATGGAATGAAGACATTACTTTTCAAATGACAGCCTAAATCGCTGTCGCCAGACGATTTAAGTTGATCATTTGAAAGGTAATGCATGCATTGCTACTGAACCTAAAATCTGTGACACCAAATATCTGAGATTTAAGTCAATGATAAACGCAAATCTATGACAACTTTCAACAAACTCCATGCGACTCACAACTTTTAAATGTACAGTGTGAGATATCTAAGAGCTCAAATTATGAATCATAGTAATCGCCACAAAGCATTGCTATGTCGCTATTTAGGTGGCAATTCAAAATCATCTGAAGCTGTAAAGAGGCTAAAAATGACAGACTTGCTGACTGATAATATAGATGACAGCAATCTGCAAAGAGAGGCTGACAAATATGCTTTCATATCATTGTCAGCCTCTCTCAGCAGAGAGGCGAAATCAGATATCCACGAATCCATCTGAATTCATGAATGGTAGGGATATCGGTATTCCGATTAAGCCAGAGTTATACCTTTTATATTATAGTTATACAGCTACGACACCCGTACTACATTCCATGATATATTATGCCGATCTCACGTGGACTGCCAGATATCATTGTGGCCCTTCTATTATGTCTATGTTAATTTCAGTAGTGCAGAAATGGATCTAAAGATAGACATCTATATATATAGCATCACATAATGTAGATGTCCATGATCTATAGAGCTCTAGAATGTATGATAGATCATGGACTTCTATAATATAGCATCTGGACAGAAATCTGAACAGATATCATTGACTCTTCTATACGAAATGAGGCTGACTATTTGAATCGATGTCATTCATACAGAAGTTATGTGCATTGTATTCTTGTTATTCTTGCTCTGCAGGCGTTGTTAATTAGTGTTTTTCAAATCATCAGCGATGTTTGTGGAGAAAGGAAAATGCTGAGCACATGCTCTGTGTTTGTGTGCCGATATAAGAATGACAGTAAATTTAAAGACTCTTCACCTACATTTCATTGCTTTCCTTTGAAAAATAAGCCACAGAATCTATCGATAAAGAACAATGTGATTTTCATCGACGACCAAACCAAAATTACTCTTCTTTGGTGGCAAAGTTAATACATTCTCACAATTGTCTTCCTCAAGAAGAAGAAGAAGAAATTTCAATCGATATGGAAGCATAGACCTCAAATGTGAAGTGAAAACTGACTTCGTTCGTTGCCTCAAATTAAAGTAAAAAAGTGTGTGAATACGAGTAAGACTATACTCGTACTTTTTGAATTTCGGAGAGACAGAAATCTGATTGCAAGGTTACAGACGAGTATATTCTCCTGAACTCATCCTTGCAACAGTCAAAAAATTCAACACAATAAAGATCATGAACTTTTTTATCTTATTTTACACAGTGATTTTGGACCCTGTATGGATAATGCATATCTCATATGATGGATCATAAAATTTCATTAAGTGATGCAAAAACAATACAAATTTGCAGTGCTATTGCATTATCTTCTATCAGACAATCGAAATGAGCACCCTGTATGGATATGGCTATTTCTGAATAATATTTATAAAATAAAGAGCTTGATTCTATCCTGGTGCATGTTGCATCAATATTCTGAGCTTCTATGCGCCACTATGGCATTAAAAGCAAAGCAACAAGCAGATGTAGTGTCTTTCTTTGGTGTTGGTTCTCCGAAAGTTCCCGAATCAATAAAGTCAATTCAGGAAGTAAAACCAAAACCAATAACCAATCCACGAATCAAAGTAGAACTTTGTGTTATTTGATGTGCTGCTTCACTTGGAAAAGGGAAGATATGACCTAATATTTGTAAAAAAGTGTAAACCTGAGATGCCAGTTTGTCTCCAAAGGATTAATTATTAGACTTTGATTATTGATTAACTCTCTTTTAAAATCTTGCGTGTTCGTAAATAATTTCTGTAAATAGCAGCACTCCAATGTTTTATTTAATTCAAAAAATAGGAGCCAGCAGATCTATGTGAATGACATTGATTGATACATGAATAAGTTTCCTCAGATAACTCATTTGCCAATGTGCAAAAGGCGACAGAAAATTCTGATCAGAGTCTCACCAATGGGCAACGTCGGACTGAAAAAGAGACTATAGGAATTATACTTCAAAATTGATGTAAATCGGCATGATCTTCCAGATATAGGATTAGATTATCACGAAAATTAATCAACCGATACATGCTTAAATGTATCAATATGATAGACAATATCAGCCTCATCTCGTGCTATTTTAGATATCTGTCCAGATGCTATATTATAGAAGTCCATGGATGGATCCAATTCTACCATAGAAATTAACAATACCATAGAAACTATGTACTATTATCTACTTCTATGAATTCTACGGTAATACTAATTTCCATTTCTAATTTGAATTCAAATAAGACTGTGATCCTGTTCTTTGCTATCATTGAATTGTATTTTTCAACAGCATAAGATGTCAAAGTGCATAGAGGAATGTAGGAATAATAAAAAGAAAAGATGGCACTTGAAATGTCAAGTGCATTTTTTGAGGCCAGAGGTTCATCGAAATTGGATGAAAGTGAAGACAAATGGCCCAGTGTAGAGGTTTCCAAATATGCATTGCAGAGACACTATGCATCAAATCAAGTACTAATGTACTAATAAATGAGAACTCTTCATCTGTGCCTCTCCAAATGTTCTAATTTTAGCTTCTTTCAGTAACTGTTGTCTCAGCTACTGTATTGTCCTGAAGATGGGTTTTAAATAAGCTCGAAATCGACCGACAAACATGGTCGTTCTCTCTGTGAGATCATTGGGCTCATCCAGTTCAAGCCAGAAGCAATCTATTTAATAAATGCAATGTTACCATTAACCCTTTCACAGCGGCTAATGTATTGAAAAATTATTCCTTCACATGCGGATCCTTATTCGTATGCATCTGGTATGCATTTCGTATGTACATATACCGCTTTAAGTCACATAGCAAAAAAATTTTTGTATTACATACTACTGTCAAATAACTTTTTTCGGTAATACCAGTCGTGAATATTTTTTGTTTGATAGAGTGACATTTAACTAAATTAGATTTATTGTGAATTTTATGCTCCAAGAGGTCGTCTTTGCTATTTGCCTTCATTAACAGCACATTTAACTAGCTCTACTTTTAGGCCAAATTCATAAACATCATTTCTTTGAAACGATATCTTTAGCGAAATCATGCTGACTTATATATCTCAAACATGACTATTTTTGCGTTCATGAATTATAATGTGATTTTATTTCGGATTGATAAAATGATTAATTTCAAACTTACATAATGCATAATTGTTGATGGTTAAATACTTATTGATTATTTATGAAATGCCTTAGAATTACGTGTATTAAAATCGAATGCAGTATTGGAAGTATGACTCTTGAATGTCATTATCTCACTACGTACAAAACAGTAGTAACATTACTGTGATCTTTATTGACAAAAGGCCTGAAATCAAGATACTTTGGACATGATTTTTGCTTTCTTTTAACATTGTGCTAGTATGGCTTTAGTATGTAAATCATACCATATTTGAAATAACATACGAAAAGCGTACAAATATATACCAAGAGAATGCAGAAATATACCAAAAAAATATTTTGGCATGCATCCTTCGTATGTGATTGGTATTGAGCGATTTACAGTGTACTCTTTAGATATCGAGTGAGTCCCGGAGCTACTGACACTTTCTTCCTAAATTCGAGCACAAAGGACTTAATAGCATGGATTTGTAGATCTTGAAACACTGAATACAAAAATCAAATTCTTGAGTGCCACAGCCAGTCGCTTTTGGTTATAGGTGGAGTAGAGGATTCCCATTAGAATCCAATGGAAAATTCAAGAAATATCTATGGATTGAGAAACACTTAGCGATTTTAGTAAATTTTCTTTTGCCGAAAAGTAACTGTTCATCAGAATGCTATGAAGTTTGAAACATGATTGAGTTCAGAACATCAACTTCGATATAAAAGTTGAAGTGAGTCACGTGATTCAGTATTCGATGTTTGAAAGCCTCTACAAAATGAGTAAATTTCATGTTTTGACTTAATTTTGGCTTCCTATAGTTTTGTATCTCTATACAATACATGATTTTTTATTGCCATGATTGCTTTGATATATTCATCAATCAAAACATCAGTATGTTGGGGGAACTGCACTCTAAACTGTGCAATACTGCAGCTACTTACGAAACCGATGTACGAAATGAGAATAACAAAATGTAACAAAGCACTATTGTTCCTGTTCATACACTACGAAGGCGATTGGCTTTCCTGTTGTATTATGATAAAGATATCAAGATTTCAAAGCGTTCATTTCTCAAATCGAGACCACGAATGCAAAATAAGGCAATGTATTGGCAAGTGACTTTAGACAGAAAAGGGTTAAAGCATCACCTATATTCGCAGAACCTCACGAAAACAGGGAGAGTTTCAGACTGTGTCATTACCAAAATCTCCGTATCACCATTAGCATAACGGAGACTACTTTTTTCAAGCCCAAATCTCACTTGAAGCATCGCTCAAATATCGAAAAGCAAATAAAATAAGAACGAAGAATTTGAGAAGCATCAGTTCAGTTCGCTCAGCAGCTGATGCACGGCAATTTTGTTTTTATCAATTCAGTCCAGTCCAGCATTATTGTACATTCGCACTGATGGTTTACGGATGAACTCAAAATCTTTATAAATGACCTTTCGCGAGTTTGCAAGCCTGCAGTCTTGTGATTAGACTAATTATCAAACAACACTTGAAAAACCAAGACTGACATTTATCGAGAAAACACTCTGACGTTGACTGTGACGATTTGCATAGGTCACACACTGACCCAAAAATAGAATGTCGCACCTGATTTCCTTCTATTCAAATAGGGAAGCTATCACTGCTAGTGCTATATTTGTATTATATTTGCTTCTAAAAAGCTAGGGTAGAAGTAAAACATACATCGTTTTCAAAATATAAAATGCTAAGAAAAGTCAATAGCGGGTAGGACCACCTCTCACATAAATGACACTCCTCACTCTTCGAGGCATACTTAATATTAAATTGTCAATCGTCTCTTGTGGAATAGCATCCAACTCCTTGCTTCAGTTCAGCAAGATTTGCGATGGAGGATCTTTTGGAAACTTTTCTTTTCAACAAATCCCACACGTGCTCAATGGGATTAAGATCCGGAGATCCTGCTGGCCAGTCAATTATCTGAGTTTCCCGCCTCTGGTGAAATGCCTCCACCAACGACGAACGATGTCCAGGAGCGTTGTCATCTTGGAAAATGTAATTTCCTGGAGTGTTTGAATCACTGAAAAAATCCTGTAGTGTGCTGATGTATGTAGATCCATTTACGAATGAAGTAAGCACTTTTAATTTGCTTCGACTACCATACCAAATAGCGCCCCAAACATGAATAGATCCACCCATTCCTTGGATACTCCATCGGAAGTGTGCGGAACTCATTCTCCCTCCGGCGAGTCTCCAAACTCGAATTCGTTGATCGTTCCTCATCCGTCGAAAACGAGACTCGTCTGAGAATATTACCTTCTTCCAAGCATTCCTTCATGCACATCATTCCATGGCCCAGCTCTCCCTTAACTTCATGTGAGTAGTTGAGAGAAGAGGATCCATTGGACCCCTTTTACAAATTTTTAGTTTACCTGCTTAAATCGATATCAAATCATTAGCAAAGTTGATTTTAAGGAAAACAATGATGTTTGCGTGTAGCAAGTCGATATAACTAATCCTTTGAGTGTCTTTCAGGCTTCTCAGCAATCACACGCGAAAATGTGGTGTTTTTGTTATTCAACGAAATTTCGCACAGCATCAGTTGTACTTAGAGTCGGTTTTACGATGTCTGTTGTCGCAATGTAACCTCAGATAGTTGATTTTAATGAAATTGATTTATACCATGCAGCATAACCCTTACATGTACATTTGGTCATTTTTTCAAATCTATCCATACCAAACGGAAATACGCCTAAACTGAGCCATAATTGCTACATTTTAAGACCCTCAAAACAGCTGTGGAGATCTCAAACTCATCAATTACTGCTGTGAAAACTTTGCCAACATTCTGTTTCTGGTGTTGAACTATGAATATAATGATAACCTCTATTTTGAACATTGATTTAAGCGGATTTGTTCATGTTGTCCAACCAGTCATGCATGATCTTGTGCGAAAAGAAAATATTCACATTTTGGAATCTTCTAACATAACGCAGATGCACGAGCATAACGTTAACATTGAATAAGTGAATTTCACTCATTATGCACCATCTTGGACATGCACAAAATCAGTTTTCATCTCAGGGGCGCAGCGTCCATTGAGGCAGTGGGGGCAGTGCCTCGGGTGTATTTTTTTATATAAATCCCCCAACGGATGCATGTGTAATTGGAGATGGTTTTCTCTCTCTCTTTCTTCCACTCTCAGGGGCAGTCAGTGTCGCCGAGATTGCACCGATTGGCTGAAATCTAACACGAGCCACACATGATCAGCAATGGCTCGTTGATGTCATCGACATATCAGCCAATCTGTGCTGACTGCATCATCGACAAATATGCTATTCGCGCGCGCCAGAACAGCTCGGCGACGCCTTTCAGCTCGTCGCGGCCACTGCATGCAGCCCACAAAGAAGCAATCCACCCACAGAATTAGAATGTTTAGCCGCATCATTTTGCTAGAAGTGCAAACTGATTCAAACAGATGGCACATGCAGGAACTTAATAAGTGGGCAAAAAGAAATTTTTAATACCTTACAGAGATAGGAAAAATAGTCGTGCGTCGCTTGCGGATTGCTCTGAATTCCTTCAAAATGCTTCGATCGCCGCGACTCTTTCAGATTCGAAGAATTCAGATCATTGCGCAAAAGTTTTCTCGATAATGTTGGGCCTTCCGATCATTTTAAAAAAGTTAGCAGGTGCATGAAAGAACGTTCACAAACTTCTCTGAAGAAGTTGACGTCGTCTGTGTCCCTTTGCTGTATGATCCGGTTGATAACAGTCACTGAAACTTTGCACAATTTGGCGTGTTTAATGTTTAACTGGCTGCTCATTGTTCGATTGCTATGGTATTTAGTCAGCAGATTGTGCCATTTCATTAACGTTACATGTTCCAATGTTTCCTTTCTAGTCAAACAGAAAAAGAGACGACCCTTCTAATTCTGTGAATCCACCTCTTGTGATTCAACCCGGGCGAAGACAGGGAATTCTTTACGAGTTACACTTACACACATACTGGCTGGCTAATTACAGCGACTCTGGCCGGAGTTTGAGTCTGACAAACGCGTAGTTAATAGTTAAAACGTGCATACCTTCACTTCTTCATTCTTTCATCATTATTTGAAAAGATCAAAGTGAATTCTAGGTTAGAGCCGGGTACTTTACTACATTCTGCATGCTATAAGGTATACCGATGCCAAGACTGATTCTAGTCCCGGAGACGTTTTGAAGCACGCTACGCCCCTGTTTCATCTGACAGCAAAAATTTTGTCTTGGGAATTTCTACACCCTCTGAGGCCTGAGGGGGTCCACTGAACCTCCTTGGCCTATCTACCATACTTCTACTGATCCAATTGAAATGAAATAACACATGTAGATTCATTGTCAAAAATGATGATTTTACATGGGTATCAGCGGTTGATACGTCCTCAGCACAAAAAGAAAAATAGATAAATACGCTACGGGGTCCACTGGTTAAAGGTAGTCTGCTCGACCGATAAACTTGGTATCGACACAGCTGCACCCAACAGGCTTGCAGTCAGCCAAATATGTTTTGGGGAAATCCGAGTGTGTTAAGTTTCCTTGATAATGGCAATGCTTTAAAGCCGAAATGTGAATTTTTATCTAGGCATAACTTTGAATACATAGCTTTCCCCAACTATATTATTGCTCAGGTAATGTTTAAGTTTCACTATTAGCAATCAAGAATACAGTGTGCGTGTACATGTATATTTCGCAATTTTTTTGTTATTTTGAAGGTCTTCAATGCCACAAATTCTTTTCCTTCATTAAATTAAGTATATCGAAAAGTTCGAAATTCACAAATATAGCTCCTACAAATATAGCTGTATATTACTATATTAATGCCACATGGACTATATTTCCAGATGTGCAGTAAATGGTAGTTCCTCATGGTTGCATTGTTTGAAAAAATGAATGGCCGTGAGCATTCCGTCTTGTAATTAATGAACTAAATACACCACACATAAATGAAGCTGAGATAAATCAAAGCTTCAAACAGAAGAAAATGCTATTTTTTAATGAAAACGCAGTGTGTCATTGTTGTTTATTCACATGCACATCCTTGTGATAAGAGATATCGCCACCATAACTGTCTTAAGGGTAAAATTAATTGCTTTACTATAAACTCCGCTCATTGCAAATATATCCAAATTGTATAGCATTCTAATGTCCATTCTATGAGGTGATGTGCGCATATATTTTGTCATGTTCACAGCTGCAAGTGATTTCGTAATTACAAAACTGCATAAAATCATGAGGATGATATTATATGACTTGACATTACTTGAGTCCATTTTTTTCGTTATCTTCCTGCTGTTTGTCCAACGCAATATCGAAATGCTGAAGTTAGAAACTATTTACAGAAGTTACTTTTTATTCAAGAAAAATGAATGTCAGCATGGACATCTATTTTTACCGTATATCTGTCATAGCCATAGAAATTAATAATACCATAGATCATAGAAGTTTAATTGCAGCTATCTGTCCAGGGAATAAATTGGAAGATACAGTATCCGAGGGCGCACAGTGCACGAGGATATCTTCGAATTTTTGCCCGACGACAGATAGCTGTAATTTCTATTCATGCCTGAACCATGGACTCCTATTATTTTATTATACTTTTGCAATCAAATGCTGAACAAATAATAGGTTTCGTCTAGCTTAATCTTCCCCCGACGAAGACATTTTTTGCGACATCACCGACGAATCGGGGTATTTTTTTACCCCATTCGAATTTCTCTATTTAATTTCGTAGAAATATGTTTTTAAAAAGAAAACACATTTATAGGATCAAGTTCTTTTAATAACAAAACTCAGTAAAAAAAATTGAACCGGGAACTGCACATCAGAGCTGCACATCAGAACTGCATAGAGAACAAGTAACACTGAAATGTTCCTTGCAAACAAAACGTTTGCACTCCATGCAGCGAGTTTTGCATTTTCTGTCAAGAGCTCTCGGGCAAACAAAACATCTCCCAGAACTCGGAAGTGATGCCACTTGATGGTCAAAAACTGAGGCAGTCGTGTCAGCAATATATCCATACTTCTTTGCAACTGACCTCAATTGTGTCGTAATTGATTGAAAATTGGTGTCTTTCCATTGCTGAATTCTTTGTCTGATTGCATTCTCAGCCAAATTCTTGCTCATTTGTTCCAGATGAAGGCGTCGTTGTATTTTTACATTTCTTTTAAGAACGGCAGGATTTTTTTCAGTGAACAACACAAATGAATTATAGGCGGCAGCGTCCAACATAAAAAAGAAACAATTTTTGGTCCATCTGTTTGTGTACCGACGACAGGAAAATCCGGCAACCAGTTTATCAAAAGTGTCTACTGCACCTTTCGTTTCGTTGTACGCAATGATGATACTCGGTTTCTTTGCATCATCTCTTTCAACCGACTCGCTGTGATGTTCCGATGAAATGAGAATAACTGCTTTTGACTGATTGGGGACGTAAGAAACAATTGTCATTTGATTGTGAAACGCAAACATGGATGAAAATTTTGTTTTTTGCCTCTGTGGTAAGAACGTTGGTGGAATCTCCCCTTTATTCTTTCGCAATGTTCCAATATGTGTCATTCCATTCTTCCACAGATTCTCATTCAGCGAAACAGATGAGAAAAAGTTATCGGTTGTTATGCCACGGCCAGTTCTGAAGTATGGTTTTGCAAGATCAAGTACAACTTCTTCTCCAACATTTTTCGATCTATTTGACGAATGATTTTTCTTTCCAAGATAAGGTGTGACATCCAGCAGATAAGAAGTTTTGACGTCGTTGATACAGAAATACTTTATTCCGTATTTAGCAGGCTTACTTGGAAGATATTGCCTGAAACTACACTTTCCTCGAAACGAATATAGTTCTTCATCGACACAAAGATGAGAGTATGGTTCGAAAGCTGTTCTTATCTTTGATCGGAAACGGTCGAAAACAAATCGCATTTTGTAAAACTTGTCACAGGAGGTCGCATCATTTCGTCGTTCTTCAATATCATCAAATGTAATGAATTTTGAAATCAGCTTATAACGATCTCTTGAAAGGATTAGTGTGCAGAATTCCATGTAATGACATGAATTTGGATTCCATATTTCAGCGATGTCCACGTTCCTTTTCTTTGTAAGTCCGAGAAGAAGGCATACAGAAATATAGCCTTCAAGTTCCTCGAGCGAAATTTCTTTGGTATCATCTGGAATTCTTTTGTTGGTACAATTGAGAATGAAACGCAGCATGGTCTCGTCCATAATGTAATGAAAAAAGTCGGTTTCATCTTCACAATCCTTCACAGCGTAAGTTACACCGGGAGACACACGAATGATGTTATGCCGTCTGAATGCTGATGGTCTTGGAGACTTCGTTTTCCACTCAAAATTATTTTTGCCACGAATCAAATCTTCAGTATCATTATCATCTGTTTCAGAATCCGAATTGTTATCACTGTCCAGATAAGATTGATCAATTATGTCTCCTTCTTCTTCGTCGAATTCACATTCATCACTCTCTGTTTCACTGGCATGGTCAGAATCTGCGTTTCTCTCGTCATCGTCAGAATTCTCCAGCATCGACGCTATGGATGCAGCTGACAATCGTGAACGTGAAGCCATAGAAATAATAATTGCAATTGTGAAGGATACAGGCGCGTGAGGTTTGTCGCAAGACGGTGGAGCTGTGTTCACTATTCGACCAATGGCTTGCAATGTCGCTGCTGCCCAATCGGAGCAAATCTCAATCGGCTCACGTGATATTGTTTCTTTAGAAGTCAGAATGAGAGATGAAAAGAAATACAGTAGATTGACAGCAGCAACACCAATTTTTCAATGGTTCAATGTGAGACAGATATAATAACATATACAGAGTGTTCAAAAAGAAACTGTGCACCTGATTATCGTAATTTATGACCAAGTTACTCAGTAAACAATGACTACATTCATGTCTAATGCATCGATCAGTTAATATTGCATTGTTTGATGTACGATTATCTGTGAATAGGCAACTGATGGCTTGAACGATGCTCGAGAATACAATGTTTTCACAAAATCACTGTTTTCGCTGTTCAATTTCATTCATTCTTGACAAAATGGTCTTGACTGTGCAACAGAGAACATTCCTGGTTGAACACACGTTTCGCTGTAATGGGCAATGCACAGATGAGGTTCGAAAACGATTCGAAGAGGCTTTTCCAAATGAAGATCCTCCATACAGAAATTCTGTCAGAAGCCTGATAGCCAAGTTCAGAGAGACAGGATCGGTTCACGACGCAGACCGATCAGGCAGACCATCAGTTTTGAACGCTGAAAAGATGGATGCGATTTCTGAGGCAATGACCAATAGCCCAAGCAAGTCCCTTCTACGCTTGTCCCAAGAAGCGGACATCTCTCTTGGATCGGCTCATAACGCAGTGCGCAAGAACCTGAATCTCTATCCGTACAAGGTTACGTGCTATCATGAACTGAAAGATACAGATTACGAGAAACGTGTTTATTGCAGATGGTTTGGACATGTTCTTGATGACAATGGCGTTTTGAACAGAACATTCTTTTCTGACGAAGCTTGGTTTCACTTGTCAGGTTATGTCAACAGTCAAAATTCACGTCACTGGTCGACTGTCAATCCCCATCAGTTCATTGAAAGCTCTCTCCATTCCGACAAAGTTGGTGTGTGGTGTGCAATGTCTCGTCGGAGAATTATTGGACCAATTTTTTTTTCATCACACCATTAATGCAGAAAGGTATTGAGACGAAGTGATACTCCCCTTCATGAACGAACTATCAAGACAAGAGGCTATTTTCAGCAAGATGGAGCACCGCCGCACACGGCGAGCGTAAACTTGTCACGCCTGAAAGAAGCCTTTCCTAGTCGACTCATCTCCACTGGAATCTGGCCACCAAGGTCCCCCGATCTGAGCCCCTTAGATTTCTACCTATGAGGAACCGTTAAAGAAAAAGTGTTCAAAAGGAAGCCACGCAACTTAGAAGAAATTCAACAGCACATCAGTGAAATCATTCAGGTCATAACTCAGGAAGAATTGGCTTCAGTGTTCAACAACATGAAAAAACGGATTGAATTGTGTATTCGAGAAAACGGAGGTCATTTTCAGCAATTTCTTTGACTGCTCCCACATCTTTTTGTTACTTGGTTATCATTAATACACAAATTACTTGATTTGGAATCATTTGTTTTGATTTTATATTAAGATTAATAGGTGCACAGTCACTTTTTGAACACTCTGTATATAGAGAGAGAAGCGCATGAGAACAAATAAAAGCGTCGTTTTTTTCATTTCTTACTCGTCACTCCATGCATTTGCATGCTTTACGTTGCTAAATTAATTGTAGGAGTATACTAGAATACTAAAGAAATCATCAATTCAGAAGAACATATGATCTAAAGACAAAATAATTACAAAACTAAGACCATTTTAATAAGAAAAAAACACCGACGTAGCCGACGAAGTGGGGTAATAAAATACCCCAGTGACGTTAAGGCCATTTTTTCATTTATATACATTACGTTGATCATCAGGCAAATCATTTATTTTTTACAAGTGTGTTTGGTACTTTAAACATGTAAAATATTGCCAATGAAAAATAAGTACAAATCATAAATATCGATTATCAAATACCTCTGGGGTATTTTTTTACCCCGCTTCGTCGGGGGAAGGTTAAACAGGAAAATTCATGGAAAGATTGCAAGCGGTATTAGTAAATTGACAGTTATTCACCAATTGTGCACCTACCATGAAAAATTTGAAAAGCCAACAGTTCATGTGTTATATATCTAGGAGTCCATGTCTGAACTGTCATTGATTATAAAGCTGTTGTTATCTATTTGTCATAGAAATGTTTCATCTATAATCAAAAAAAGACATTAAACCCATGGACTCCTAGATAAAGCCCAGTAATTATACCTTGTGTGTTACATAGCGAACTTCATGGCACTGACAGACATCTAAGTGCAGTTGATATCTACATGGACACGTCGAAATGCTTAAAGGTACAAATTGAATATCTTGATAAAAGAGCAATGAAAGTACATCCTTCAAAATTGGAGCCTGCAAGATAGTGAATTTTGATCTATAGCTATTGTGTCAATTTATTTGACTCTCATCTACTCATGATTTTTATATGAAGCTTTTATGTGTGTCTGAGGTTGTCTCACATCATCATCTGCCTCTATCACTCGCCTAACGATTGGCTTTCTTATTAGATTATCCAATAGGTAGGACAATTGCTTTAGCACTCTGAAGTTTACATTGTAAAGGAAAATATTGGAATCTCTTACGTATTCTCTTTATTTTGCAGAATTCTAATCAAAGATTTTGGATGGTTTATGGAGCAATTCGATGATTCTAAAAACGAGGCACTAATTTCAAAGTGTTTGAAAAATAGGCCGGAATGTTTTTATGAGGATTCGTGCTATCTCGTTTGAATGTGGAGGAGCGTGTCTGGATTTTATTACGTTCATCTTGCAATTTGTCTCATTCTTTTATGAAAATTTTGACCCAATTTTTGGGACAACGTTGAGAAGCCGGGACGAGATAATGCCTGTGACCCTACCAAATGAGAATAGATATGTAACAAAATAAGTTTGTTATCCTGGACTCCCAGATATTAAGAAGTCCATGTATATAATCATGGTATTATCATGGACTTCTAAATTACTATGAAAGCTCAGGACGCCGAACGGGAAAGTGTGGCAAAAGTTTTAGAGGCTGATTCTCTGAATCTTACTGTACGTAATAGATAATGCATAGATTTGAGGTCATTATTGCTATAATTACCGAGAGCCGAAAGCTCGAGGTTGTCATGACAAATAATGACCGAAGAAATCTATGCATTATCTGTTATAATGCATGACTTTTTTCATAGAAGTAATCACCAGGTTAATAATTTCCAACCAGGAAAATAATTACCTGCTTCGTGGAACTTATTAACCTGTGGACATAGAGAGCCTTGCAAAATCATGCATCATATCTTACTTACAGAAATCTCACCTGTACATCTATGAGTAAAATTTATAGAAATTTACATCTATTTATACAATCTCAATGTCAATTTGAATTCTGTCAGTAACTTGGTTATCATTCTACGAGCAACGAGTTACATTGCTAATTATGCCTCGAAAATGTTGCATTCCATTCTGCAAAGGCAACTACGACAGCGAATCTCAAAAAGTCTCAGTCTGCTCTTCCAAAAGACCATGATGAACAGCAGAAGTGGCTGAATTCTTTGCCAAACATTGTTTATGTGACTCGCCATACTGGCATCTGTTCAAAACACTGGCCATCTGATGCAACTTTCGTAAAAGTCAAGAGATTCTCACGACCATTAGATCCACCATCTTTGTTTCCTGATTTTGCATCATCGACATTCCGCCAAACCGTAAGCACTACGCGCACCGATCGACGAATTAGATCGCAACGTGTCTATTGAGTCCCGCAATCAGATTCCTGACGAGCTGGAGGCGTTCGAAAAGAAAGACTACCTTGGAAAGATTTTCTCGTCCTACTTCAACGCATTCAATTATTTCAGGAAATAGTCTTTCAATACTGAACAGAGACAACTCGGTGAGGATACTACACTTTGTTGAAGAATACACTGTGGATTATGTAACTGACATTTTCTCCGACTACAGAGTAAAAGCTACGCGCTCCAAAACCCCAGTGAACGCTCGGAGCCTACTTGGCTTTCAATGGAGGTTAGATCGTTGATGTCAATTGGAAGCCATTATCTCAAAAACCAAAATCCAAGAACTTTGCTTTTTTTTGAACAATTGAGACTAATCAATGCCCCAAAGCAGGGATGCAGGTGTACAGCATCTACAATGAAGATTGCCACCCATCTTTTTCTGAAAAGTAGAATGCATTTTCTGGCTTAAGGAACATTTTGCATTTGCGTCATCCAGACACAATCCGAAGGCAAATAGGATGCTTTGGATCCACTGGAAGTGACTCCGAAGCCCTATCTACTGTGAGAGCAGTTTTTGAGAAATTCACTGGAATGCAGAGATCTTGCTTCTTGCTATTCGATGAAATTCACATCGATCCTTCAGTTCGTTTTCGCGGTGCACATTTTAGTCCGGCAGCCAGAACGAGTTTCTGCAGGGAACGAGGCCGAAAATGACAGTTTCACAGAATGATGTACACCATATACCTACTACGAATCGGCACGTCTGCCGAGTTCTAGTGAGTTCCTCTTCTTGTCACACAAGATCAAAGAAAAACACATATAAATCCAATGGGACGCAGATTGCAGTTTTTAGCTAAAATGAACTTTTGCATGTTTTCTCTGATTAAACGAAATTGATTGAATTTGAATTTGAATTAAGTTGCTCAAAATGCTTGTGTTTGCTGACATTAAGAGTCTCGCCAAATCTAAGTGTGCTTAGCTTTATAGACAGGGATGCATGAACATGAAAGGAAATGACCTGAAGACATTCCATGCCAAAAATTATGACTCTTGGCTTAGTACTTTTTGTTTAATCAGAGAAAACATACAAAAGTTCATTTTAGCTAAGAACTGCAATCTGCTTCCCATTGGATTTACATGTGCTTTTCTTTGATCTTGTTCGACAAGAAGAGGAACTCACTAGAACTCGGCAGACGTGCCGATTCGCAGTAGGTATATGGTGTGCATCATTCTGTGAAACTGTCATTTTCGGCCTCGTTCCCTGCAGAAACTCGTTCTGGCTGCCGGACTATTTAATTCGCAAGGCTGCTGACGACAGCGAGAAGAATGCACGCTGTTTTAGCCATTATGTTGAAGCCAATGATGTCTCGAGAGTGTTTTCTCCTTCGTCTCATACCCATTTTTACCTTAACAGCGGAGTTTTTGTATCAACAGCTAATTCTTGCATTGGGTATCATAAATGAATGTGGTGTGAGCCGGATGGTTGTGAGGCGAAATACAATTCTTGTACGTCCAATTTTACCGAAAGTGAAACATTGCATTTTGATTCCATTGCTGACAGCGCCAAAAATATATCGATTTCGGAAAAATCGGCGCTTTATTACATTTGTGGCTACATCACTTTCAAAGAAAACATCAATTCTGAAAGCGTTAACGGTCAATACTATCATGAATCAGAGCTATCAGAATTCACTTTCTTAGTGAGCAGAGGCAAACTTTCACATCCGACACAAGAGTTGTTTGGATTTTCTCTTATGACTAACGCTTTATTTTGCGCTTTGGACGACATTAAATATTCAAATAGATGTGTCGACTTCTTCTATATTTGAGTGAATGTTACTTTTTTGATTTGAATCACATCGCAACTGTTTGTCGTCGACTCTCCAATTGCTTTCTTAAAGGACTAGTGTCGAAGGAGAAAGAAAGGCGAGCAATTGAGCAACACGAGAAAGATTCCAATAGAAGAAAACGGAAGCTTCAAGGATAAACGTTCATGCTGAAGTTGATCACCAACCAACTCGTCAGTAAAAATTGATATCATGATCTATATATGGATTGAAGTCATATTAAACTTAATTGTTCTTTAATGTCTGTTAGTTTGCTTTTTTCCTCTTGTCTATAAGATGATTATCCTCAACATGAGATCCATAGTATCTAATTACCTTCGAAGAAATATATTAAGAATATCAGAATATTTTGAGAGTACAATAAAGTCATTCAGCCCTCCAAACATTCAGCCTCCAAAAAAATTTGCACATATTGCATAGTTCGGCGTCCTGAGTAAATTATAGATATCTAGACGTCCATGGTGTTATACAGGGACATCCATGATATAAGATATCTTATATCATATATGTCCCTGTATTATGTCAAGGAGTCCATATGCATTATCAGCATGGACTATGATTATTAGTGGCAGAAACTGATCATAAACTTCTATTCATGCCTTCACAGCATAGTATTCTATCAGGGCTTCCGGGCATAAATCGGAAATTTCCAATTTGTGCCCGCCAATTTCAATGCACTTTCAATAGCTATAAGTTCCCGTTTATGGCCTCCGTTTTCATATATCTATCTTAAACATGATCAGTTCAATACCATTGCTCGCTCATCAACATCTATGGACACATCATAAGTGTTTTTTCATCCATGGTATACCTCGGATATCTTCCAATTTATGCCCTCGACAGATAGCTATAATTCCTATATTCAGAAGTATATTGAAGAATCACCATGTCAATTCATGACTCCATAGATTTATCTATTCGAAATTTGAATCGTTTGCTGTGAAAGAAAGGAAGGTCAGTATCAATCATTTAGCCATCGGATATTTCAGGAGCTGTTGCAAATTGCCGGTGCATTACGGAAATGAATTACTGTAAGTCATGTATGATTTTCATGATTTTGTGCAGTTTTACAATTATGAAAACAATGGCAGGTCCAGAAGATGCTGCAATCGATCTGATTAACAAGCAAAAAAAAGCGTTAAATGCAGCACATACTTTAAGCTTCGAGATTTTGATGCTGGCGATACCGGCTGTTGCAAGGATGATCATGTAGTGAAACACAGAAGACACACTACCTTTCTTTTCAATAATAATATATTTTGTTGAAATATGGTGCACATTTGAAATATAATGTAAGAAGAATGTACTCACATCATTGTTTTTTTTAGAAACTCATTGGATAGAGCTTTGAGATATGCCGGTTTATCCATAAATACAAACGTTCTCAGATCATAAACTGTATGAAGGATATGCCTTTTTTAGCTCAATAGACTATTTCGTTAAAGGCAACATTTCAACAATTATAACGAACTTTCATATTATACATTTCTGTAATGCATTCAATGCCATTGAAAATATTTATATGTAAGAATTTATGACATAAAATAAATAAGTGGTAGGTATAAAAGTTTAAAAAATTAAATGCTAAAACTTTTTCACTATGTCCTAGCATATTTGGAGATTAATGAATCATAAACAAGCTTAGAGGGTAGCATGAATTGGGCTTAGATGTATCATATTACATAAAATGAGATAGGGTTTAGACGTGAAATAAGAAGACAATTGTACGAATTGAGCTGCTTGAAGAACGTGAATAATTTTTAGCAGCATGCAGTCCTGACGTATGACCAAAGCTAGAAATTTATTCACAGAAGACAAGCTTAATATTTCGACCATCTGAAGTGGCCATCGTCAGAAATCTATTTACTCTAATTCCTGTATTAGATTAAAATTACAAAACATATTAACGATAGTAGGCCACAGAACGCATACAATCCTAAAAGACCAAATACTACGGTAAAGAATATCAGTCGATATCTTGAGACTCAATAAACAATGCAAATAGAAATTGCGACCTCTAGAATTAAGAAAATGAGAAGGAAAAAATCACTCAAGAAGTCTCGGTCTCACTGATTCACTTTGTCCATTGAGTAAAGGCTGTTTAGAATAGAATAGAATAGAAAGCGTTTATTTCTCAAAATTAAAAATCATCAATTACAAGTTATGAAGTACCAAATAAAGTCAAGATTTAAGTCAGACGATGAGAACCTGGGAACATGGAATCAAACATTTTGCTCATAAACGGCACAAAGGAAGTTTGATGTCTCAAGGTAATGCATTTTGGAATTCTGACGCGACCACTTGGCAAACGTTCAGGCAAAATAGGATGCAACACATGGTCAACAAAACTCAAAGCTCTCGAAAACAGTCTGAGTGCCTGCTTTTCCTGTGCTTGGTAAAAATCAGGTAGACAGTCCTCCTCCTTGCATTCCTTTCCACATATAACCCAGTGACAGCGACGCACGAATTTGTTGATCTTACGCTTATCCTTTTTCAAAATGCTGCCAACATACACCGTGCTGCCATAACTCAGAGTACCAAGAACAAGACATTGGTATACACGAATCAGTTCATCTTTGGTAATAATGCTCTTCAGTACCCTTAGAAGATGGAGAAATTTGCTAGCTTTACGCAATCTAGCATCTACATGCGCGGTCCATGATAGTGATTCACAAATTTGGATACCCAAAATACTCAAATCCTTCCGAGATGGGAGAGAAAAATCAGGAGGGCTGACGGAAGATGTACTTTTAGTTTTAATTAGCATTTGACAGCTTTTAGTCACATCTAAGGAAAGGCCCTTTTCTGTTTAAGCTATATTTGCTACATTTCGTGCAGCAGGAGATCGCATTTGCTGTAGCATCGCCTTAAGATCTTAAATTGTGACAGATTGATTTTAATATCTCCACGATGTTGTCGATGCCCAATAGATGACGATGACTGCCGGTACTCCTCACACGGTGTGTTTTTTAGGTCTTACTTCAAGTTTCATGCTCACTCTAGAAACCAATTGGAGATTGTTTCAATTGTCCTAGGAAGTGTAAAACAGCAAATTTTAAAAAACATCTGTCGAGCCCTTTTCTTTCTGCAGCTTTTTTGCATTTTGTGTTTTTTTTGAATTTTTGTTATTGTGCATTTTTCTTGAAATTATGTGCCCACTCCAGAAATTAAATGGAGATTGCTCAAAATATCGTAGGAAGTGCAAAAAGCAAATTCGAAAAAATATGTCGAGCCCTTTTCTTTCTGTAGCATGTTTGCACTTTTTTCGCTGTTTTTGCATTTTTGTTGTAATTACCCGCTTTCCTTGGAATTATGTGCCCACTCTGGAAACTAAATGAAGATTGCTTCAAATTTCCTAGGATATACTAAAAAGCAATGTTGAAGATTATCTGTCGAGACCTTTTCTTTGAGTAGCTGTTTTGCACTTTTTTCTTTTCAACAAAATTTTCACAATTCACTATCATTGAAATTATGTGACTCAATTATCCATTTCAATACCAAAACTTTTTAATAATAATAACTGTGTATTTAAGAGAACAATGAACAATGACTGATTGAACAATGAACAAGAATCCAATGCTTCGCATCCTTAATAAAAATTATAACTGCCAATTCAATACCAAAACTCTATAAATAGTTACTAAAATTTCAAATATGTAGCTAGCGAGTGATCGTCATATAATATATAGGTACAGCCCTATAGGGCTGTGCAGCTGTCCGAGGGATGGCATTATCGTCCGAAGTCTATGGGCAGCATCGATCTTATTACCCACTTTGCGATTTTTCCCGGAAACTGTTATGTTATTTCAATGGACTGCCATATTGCCCGCTAGCAACTGCAATATTTCCCGGTTTGTAAATGAAATGAACGTTGTTTATACTCGGAAGCACATTAGGCACGGAGCCTTTCTTCCATGTGGCCGAGCTGTCATTTACCACTCTCATTCTTTTTCGTGCTGAGTGTTTAGCAAGAATGCAGAGTGTACCTATTTTAAAAGTCTTAGGTTTGACCCGACCAAGATTTGAACCAAGGTCTCCCGGACGCAGAGCGAACAGTCTACCACAAGGCCACAGCGCCGGTAGATATCAACTTGTTGAAATTCTGCATCCTGATTGTCAGATGTGTACATTTTACACCATGTAGGCCATAGAAATAAACTGTTTATCTGAAGCTCGCTAGAATGGAAATTGACTCAAGGTCGCGGCATATCCGGGGGAACTAAGTTGGGGCATGAAGAACCAATTATAAGCTTCGATTTACTCATGTGACTGATTCTAACCCAATGATACAGACGTTGGCAGGTGCATCTAACTGAAAATGCGTGCGATTTATGTGCCACTATTGTGCATTGCATGGAAGCTTAATTTCCATTCTAGAGGTTTTATTGTTGTCAATTTCTGTGATGTAGGCCTAATTAGTGACTATGCAATCATTCACTGAAAATCAATTCAAAAGCATGCTTTAGAGAATCAGTTTCTAAAAAAAAGATAACTGTCATATTGCCCGGTCAATCACAGATATCAAGTCGCTGGGTGGGTAATAATGAAGGTGATCTATATTTGCCATTAGAATTCATGTTGTTCGATTGCTGTGATATCTGCCTTGGTTTTGTTTCGTGATAAATTATGCAATAGTAAGATTCGTCATAATTACTCATACTGCACAGGATTTAATGCACTAGACTGAAAGCGACAATTTACAGCATTGAAACTGAAGCACGATCGATTTGCTGTGCACGCGCACAACTCGCACATTGTGCTGTTTAGCTTGTCTTTCCTAATTTTGATTATTCAGCATACATGGTCATGTAATCCTGTTATCACTGCTATAAAGAAATGCTGACATAAATGGAATATTGTTTTCGACAATCGACTGTTTTCAAGGCAGAGCAATTATCATGGAAATATAGCCCTTAGCTTATAGCGGTGCAATAAAATGTTGGTTCTTATAGAGGTTCTAACATTCAGTTGTCCATGAAATGAGAAATGCAAATTTATTAAAAAATTTTAAAATGGAACAGTGTTAGCATGGTATCTTCGAATTAGTGTCTACATCTAAGCTTACAATTGAAACGAACTAAGCTTCCAATTGCTTTTCATATAGTAGCTACGTAGCAAGTGTTAATAGGCCGATAGACTTGATTGGGTATGGATGCGAAAAGAGTGAAAAAGTATGTCATCATACGAAATATAGTCTACAAGAAAAGAAATTACACTTATCTGATTTATATAATCATGCACTTGTAATTGTTTTCTAATTTGCATACATCTGTCTTCTATGTCAAATGAATTAGCAGGATTCTACAGTTGGAAAATAATTTCAAGGAAAGCGTACATATATATATATATATATATATATATATATATATATATATATATATATATATATATATGTATATATATGATCATAAGTAATCGCCATGAGACTTAATAATAAAGATAAATTAAAAAATCAACGTAGTCTCAAGATAGAATTGTTTATTCACGAATTTTCGTCTCAGACTTCATCAGGTGAATGAAGTAAATGTCACAAAAACATTTACTTCGTTCACCTGATGAAGTCTTAGACGAAAATTCGTGAATAAACAATTCTGTCTTGAGACTACGTTGATTTTTTAAATTTATCTTTATGTATATATATATATATATATATATATTAAAAAAATGCAAATAATATGGAGGCGTAGATGAATAAATAAATAAATAAATTATCTATTATCTATTATCTATTATATTATTATCTATTATTTATTTATATATATATATATATATATATATGTGTGTGTGTGTGTGTGTGTGTGTGTGTGTGTGCAAGAAGCTTCTAAAAATATATGGGCTCGACAGATAATCTTCAAAATTGTATTTTAGTATATCTTAGGAAATACGAAGCAATCTCCATTTAGTTTCCAGAGTGGGCACATAATTCCAAGGAAGCGTATAATTACATCAAAAATGCAAAAACATCAAAAAGTTAAAGAAAAAGCTACAGAAAGAAAAGGGCTCGACAGATGTTCTTTTTACAAATTTGCTGTTGTACGCTTCCTAGGACATGTGAAACAATCTCCATTTGGTTTCTAGAGTAGGCATGAAACTTGAGGTATAACCCCTAAAAAAAACACCGTGCTCCTCAACCCTTTCGAATAAATGTCTCGATGTGTAGCCTATATAATTTGCATCGCACAAATCACATTGAAATTCATAAACTACATCGTGACTATTTATCAGATGAGCCTTAGGAGCAAGGTTAGTTATGAGGAATTCCACTTTGAGCACTTTTGAACACTGGGAGAATATTAGTTCCAATTTCTGCATTTAGCATGTTGATGTTGTCTCTTACAAAGTTTGATGATTTCTCATCCTTGTATGGCAATGACAGTCTGCCTATCTTCTTTCTTCTTTTCGGCACTTTCTTTTCTTGAATTCTCCTCCATCTTGCAGTTCAGAAACTGTTGTAATACAAATTCCAAAAGACTTGCCGCACTTCGATAGCTTGAGAAAGACACAATAAAAAGTTTGATCTTTTACAATAAATATGAACAGCATATATTCCCACATTAAATGACAAGGATGCCAGGGCACACTAATACCGGGTGTGACTTCCCTTGGCAATGATCACAGCTCGAACTCTTCTCTGCATACTGTCAATCAAGCTGTTGATGATGGATTCAGGAATTGCGTTCCACTCCTCCACAATCGCTTCTTCTAGGCTCTTCAAGGAGTCAATGTGTCCTCTTTTACTGATCCGACGCTTCATGAGATCCCACAGGTGCTCTATAGGATTAAGATCAGGAGATCTTGAAGGCCAGTCAAGTCTTCTGATGCTGTGGCTGGAACAAATACGTTCAAGTTGTACAGACCGATGCGCAGGAGCATTATCATCCTGAAAGAGGTGATTGCTTGGTGTTTCCTCGTCATCGAAAAATCGCTTGAGAAGATCGGTATAAGTCTTTCCGTTTACAAAGCTCTTTAAGATAGTCAACTTGCTTCTTCCACCAAACCAGATGGCTGCCCCAAACGTGGATAGACCCTCCCATCGCTTGAACTGAAGCCTTGCAGTTTCTCTCCGCCATCCTTTGACCCATTTCTCTCCATACTCGCACACGCCTGTCGTTGTTCATGCGTCTAAAGCGAGATTCGTCAGAGAAGATGACATTTCTCCATGCTTGTCTCCAAGCACATTTTTTCATCGCCCACTTTTCTCGAGACTTCTTTTGATTGATGGAAAGCAAAGGGGCACAAAAAGATGCACGCTTCCTCATTCCAACAATTCGCAGTCTTCTGTAGACAGTCTGTAGGCTCACTCGCTCTTTCCACATGTTTCTGAGCTCCTTTGCCGAAGAAAAGTTGTGCTTTCTAGCCAAGCGTGTTAGAAGGCGATCTGAGCGGTGGGTGGTTTTTCTTCGTCGACCAGTTGTTCGCTTATCACAAAATTCTTGCTCTTGATGTTTCTTTTTCCATCGTTGAATTGTTCTTCTATCAACCTTGAGCATCTTGGCAATTTCTGTTACTTTGAGCATTTTCATTGATAATCCTACAGCAAGGCCCCGAAGATACGCATTGTTTTCTTTCTGGAGTTTACTGGAATGCAGTGCAACCTTCATCTTCATAGCGTTGTAACTTTTAAGTAACACAGAACATCAGAACACAAAAGCTGATATAAAAGAACTTTTCATCTCACTTGTCTATGACAGAGATAATGCATGCAGTTGATATCATGGTTGCTTGTCTATAGAGGAAGCAGATGCGCAGATATCTATATTGCCATCCAATGCTTGCCATTATCTATTGACTTTCTACTGCTATGATTAATGCATGTCTCGAATGACCATGCTAGCTAATAGCCTAGTGCGACAAGTCTTCTGGAATTTAGTGTATATTGTTTAAGAGTTCTGGAGGATACTGCTATTTCATGAAACTTGTTCTTAGTCTTTCGACTTCGATATGAAAATCTGACCATGTTGATGTAATTTTAAAACACGATGTAACATGGTTTTCAGCAGTGATCTTTTGTAGACTTGGTCGACATGACTATTGCAGTGCAGCAGCAATCCACTGTTCGGACATGTGGAAAATCCTCAATATACTCGTTGGTCAATTAGGAACGAGTGTACGATTTTCTCTTCCTTAATTGATTATTTCCTAATAAGCTTAGATCATAATTTGTTTGATTTTATGGAAACATGCAAACCTATGTCAAATTTTCCTCCCTCTGGTTCTGTATTCCACCTACCCATATTTTTGAGACTCAAAATTCCAAAAAAACAACATATCGGCGGTAGAATCTCAAAAAAGAAATTATATTCCCCGTTGTAAGAAATTATATTTTTATTGATCACATAATCACAAATGTCGCATGTACAAACTATCATTGATGAATTCGTTGAAATTAATAAAAATAATAGATAGGCCCTATAAATAATTTATCCTTAAATATGAGAGATGAATCCAAGGCTCTTCTGGATAAGCAAAATCAATAACTTAACAAGTGCAATGAAAAACGCTGCTCTTGTCTCAGGTTGTGCCAGATCTTCTCGTGTTGCAGATAGAGGAAAATCATGGTGGAAGGAGTCTTAAAAAAGGAAAGGAAAGTCAATAAATAAGAAGAATATGTCGTGGAATATCTGGAAAGAACATGGAAGGCCGAATAGTGGCCTAATCTATCACACGCATAAAGGAGATAAAAATGATTTCAGAAAAGCCTCGAAATCAGCTTGCAACAAACACATAAAAGTGAAATATAAGAAGCTAAATGATTATGCGAAACAGGAAAATCCCTCTTTGCTTAAAAAAATTATGGATGGAATCATATTGCCTGCCATGACGTATGGTGCGGAGACATGGTCCTTCACGAAGAAGCAGATTGATATCTTAGCCGTAGCTCAAAGAAACATGGAAAGATCTACACTTGGTATCACGAGAAGAGACAGATGGAGAAGCGAAAACATGCGGGCAAAAACAACAGTCTGTGACATCACAAGAAAGATACATTCCTTGAAGTGGTCGTGGGCTGGATACCTAGCCAGAATGTCAAACAACCGATGGGCTAAGAAATGCACAGAATGGACCCCAATTAGACATGGCAAGAGAAAGCGTGGACATCAGAGGCGAAGATGGAGGGATGACATAGAAGCGATTACCAAGGAAGTGACCTGGATGCGCCTAGCTTAAGACCGAATCAGATGGCGTAGATTGTGGAGGCTATCGATCAGCAGAGGCCTGAATGGCTGAAAAGAAAGAAAAGAAAGAAAGGTTATGCTTTCAAAGGAAGTGCGAGACAATTTTGGAAAAGATTAAAAAATAAAAGAACAAATTTGTCATTACTTACAATGGATGATTTAGCATTTCATCTTCGAACTCTATTTCTGATATGATGTGAAAGAAAATAGCGAGGTTCAATTAAGTGTGGAGAAATTTGTTTAAGAAAGGGTAAACTCTAATTCCAAAAGTCTTAAGTTCAATCCAGGAATGATATGAAGACAGATCTTCGACAATTAAGCAAGAATTCATCCCCATGACATGTGGAATTTATGTAAATCATATCCTAAAAGGTGAATCTCTCGACTTATGTAATTACATTGCTAGCCTTTTCAATTGCATTCGTCCAGTAGCTGCTACACCAAAAACTCTAATATTGAAATAATGTCTATTACTCCTAAAAGCGGAAAAAATCCCAGTGTTCCAAGCAATACGAGAGGCATTACGGTGAGCACTATATTTTCTAAAATTCTTGAAACTATCATATTAAATGAAATCAGCTCAAAAATAGTGTCGTCTTCATCTCAATATGGCTTCCGCAAGAGAATTGGAACGGACATGATTTCATCAACAATTAATGACTGTAGCCACAGCTAAAGCAATTCTCCATTAGTCCGGCTGCCAGATCGAGTTTCTGCAGGGAACGAGGCCGAAAGTGAGACAGTTTCACAGAATGATGTGCACCCTATGCCTACTACGAATCTGCACGTCTGCCGAGTTCTAGTGAGTTCCTCCTCTTGTCACACAAGATCAAATAAAAACACATGTAAATCCAATGGCACGCAGATTGCAGTTTTTGGCTAAAATGAGTTTTTATATGTTTTCTCTGATTAAACAAAAAGTACTAAGCGCAGAGTCATAATTTTTGGCATGGAATGTCTTCAGGTCATTTCCTGTGATGTGCATGTGCTTTTATCATGCGTCTAATCGGCAATGTATGAGAGAATGTGATTGAATGTGAATTAATTTGCTCAAAATGCTTGTGTTTGCTGACATTAAGAGTCTCGCCAAATCTAAGTGTGCTTAGCTTTATAGACAGGGATGCATGAACATGAAAGGAAATGACCTGAAGACATTCCATGCCAAAAATTATGACTCTTGGCTTAGTACTTTTTGTTTAATCAGAGAAAACATACAAAAGCTCATTTTAGCTAAAAACTGCAATCTGCGTCCCATTGGATTTACATGTGCTTTTCCTTGATCATGTTCGACAAGAAGAGGAACTCACTAGAACTCGGCAGACGTGCCGATTCGTAGTAGGCATAGTGTGTACATCATTCTGTGAAACTGTCATTTTCGGCCTCGTTCCCTGCAGAAACTCGTTCTGGCTGCCCGACTACATTGTGCATTGCTTCTTTATACGCCAATAGACGCCGAAAAATGATTCGAAAGCATTTCGCATGCTGGTCTTTTCTTCAAACTTTATAACAACAGCTGTTTGAATCATGATGTTACTCCAAGAAACCAAATTTTTACTTATGTATTGCTAAAACGTTGGAATGACGCACAATTGATCTTGATATCCTGGAAGTGAGAGAAGTCTAACCCTATCAACGTTCAGCGCGGAGTTAGACAAGGAAGTGTGCTTTGTCCATTTCTTTTCTATATATTTAGCGATGATATTTTAAGTGAAATTATAGATCTTCAAGTTATGCTTTAAAATACAAAAGCACTCTCTTTACGCCTTTGTCCTACGCCGATGATAGTGCTCTCATGCGCGGCTCTTGTCATGGAATGAGCAAACAACCTGAAATTCAAAATTAAACCTGAACTTCAAAAACTAAGATTTTATCTTGCAACTACGTCGGCAATTGTTCAATCAAACTTCGCATGGATTCTCTAGAAAAGGTAGTAAATATAGAAAATTTGGGTGTAATCTATTCTAAGGACGATAGTAGCAATGCTCAAATTACAGGCAATACAGCAGAATCCAAGCGGGCATTTTTTTTAGTCTAGGGCGACAGGGACTACTCATAGGTGACCTTCACCCTTTCTGTCAGAGCATCTACATTGCAGCAGTGCAACCAATTTTGATATATGGACTATATACAGTTCCAAAATCAATCAGTTAACAACAATGAAATTAAATAAACGATAGATCAAAGTGCCATGCAAAAGATGTGCGGCTGGTAGGATTCGAACCTACGACCAAGGTTAACTAGACCTGTGCTCTAACCAACTGAGCTACGAGCCACTTACGCGACTCTGTCAATTAGCAGGATCAAACCCTCAAATTTTCAGCTTTCATCAAATCTTCAGTTCCATTCAAATTTTCAGCTCCATTCAAAGAGGTGATGGTTATTTTGTAATCGCCTCCTAGGTCAAGGTAAATATGCACGTCATCACATAACAAGGATAACCATTTGGGTCCTTTTGCTTTTGCAATAAATAAATAAATAAATAAATAAATAAATAAAAAGGTAAGTATTGAATATCAGGTATCTTCAAGAACTGTTGACTAAAAAATGAAATCAAAGTAGGAAAAAGACTAGTAAGACCAACTACTCCTCTTGGAAATGAATTGTTTGATAATTTATGTGGACACAAATTACAAAATGACTGTTTAATTGATCTTGTTGCAGCTAATGGAATCAATCCTATCATGTCTGCCTATTCATCACACAAACTTCTTGACGATTATAATGGATTCAGCTGTGCGGGATAACCTCGCTAACGTACAGGCAGCACATCGAAAAACTCAGCAGGAAGATCAACACAAGAAACGGTCTACTCCGCTGTCTCGTCCAATTAGGGCGCGTGTGGATCCACCTTAAGAACCGGTACCTTGGCTCTCGTTTACAGCGCCGCTGAGTACGCTTCACCGGCATCGTGCCGTAGTAGCCATACTCAAAGGCTCGACAGCGCCCTCAATGACACCATGCGCATCATCACTGGGTGCCTTCGTCCGACGCCAACGACATTCCTGCCCGTCCTGTCAGGTATTGAACCCCCAGATATCCGTCGAGAGATGCGTACAAAGCTGGTGTCTACAGCACAGAGAACCCCAGATCACATTCTCCATCAACGTGTGTCCACCTCTACCTCCATCGGCCAACAGAGACTAAAGTTGCGTCATTCCTTCTCCAGCCATGCCTCACGCTTGTCGACGGTGTCCTTCGATCCCGCTCTCGTGGGGAACGATCGTGTTCTCAATGGTCCGCCTCTCCTCCGATCTGCTTGTCCAGATCCCCCTTCCGCGTCTACAACCCGGCTCCGATCTACCTCGCAAACACTGGCTGCTATTGAACCGTCTCCGTTCTGGAGTAGCTCGCACCTCGGAGAGTGTCTAACGTTGGGGCCACCAAAGTTCGGCTTTTTGCAGATGCGGCCATCAATTACAGACTGTCCATCACATCATCGGGGACTGCCCCCTCTTCAAAGCCCCGAATGGCATCGCTGGTCTTCGTTGCCCGGATGGTGATACTCGCCAGTGGCTAGTGACTCTTCCTCTTGAACACTAATCCTATTTCCCTCATAATTGTCTGATATGTGATTTTTTGTGCTAAAGGTTGTAATGATTGTTCAATATACGCTTACATAGATATAGCAGTGCGGTGAATTGTCCTGGCCTTATTGACTCAATTTTATTCTTATTATCTTTCAGGGAGCCTGACTTTAATCTAATTGTTCATATCTGATGATTAATTGAAATATTGTTTCTTCACTTGAAGGCTAATAAATCATTTTCATTATATTACTCGTTCATCAACATCTATGAACACGTCATAAGTGTTTTTTTATCCATGATATATCTCGGATATCTTTCAATTTATGCCCTCGCCAGATAGCTATAATTCCTATATTCAGAAGTCCATTGAAGAATCACCATGTCACTGCTTGAATCCATAGATTTATCTATTCAAAATGTCAATCGTTTGCTGTGAAAGAAAGGAAAATCATCGGATATTTCAAGAGCAGTTGCAAACTGCCGGTGCATTATGGAGATGAATTTTTGTAAGTCATGTATGATTATCATAATTTTGTGCTGCTTTACGATTATGAAAACAATGGCAGATATAGAATATAACACTGTATTAGCTGGTATTAGGGAGTACAGAAACAGAAATTCACGTACAGATATTAATGGTGCACATACTTTAAGCTTCGAGATTTTGATGCCGGCGATACCGGCTGTTGCAAGGATGATCATGTAGTGAAACACAGGTGACACACTACGCTTCTTTTTAATGATAAGATATTTTGTTGAAATATGGTGCACATTTGAAATATAATGTAAAAAGAATGTACTCACATCATTGTTTTTTTTAGAAACTCATTGGATAGAACTTTGAGATATGGCGGTTTATCCAAAGATACAAACGTTTGCTGATCATAAACTGCATCTATAGATCAAGGATGTGCCTTTTAAGTCAGTGGACTATTTCGTTAAAGGCATGGAAGTCATCATAAGACATTTCAACAATTATAACGAACTTTCATATTATACATTTCTGTAATGCATTCAATGCCATTGAAAATATTTATATGGAAGAATTTATGACATAAAATAAATAAGTGGTAGGTAGAACTTAAAAAAATTTAAATGCCAAGAATTTATCACTATCTCCAAGCATATTTGGAGATTAATAAATCATAAATAAGCTTAGGGGGTAGTATGAATGGGGCTTGGATGTATCTATTATATTGTATGAAATGAGATGGGGTTTAGACCTGAAATAAGTAAACAATTGTACGAATTGAGTTGCTCGAAGAACGTGAATAACAGTTTTAGTAGCATACAGTCCTAACGTATGACCAAATCAAGGAAATTTATTCCCGTCTGTGTTTTAGGACAGTTAATTTCCTGGCCACATACCGCATGTTGACCTTGTGAATAAGCTACTGCAAACAAGTTTTGATAAATAAATTTCTTGTTGTAATTTTTGATAAAAATAAGAAGACTAACTTGATATTTCGACCATCCTCAGAAATCTAAATTCCTCTCTAACTCCTGCATTAGATTCAAATTATTAAAAAAAACATTAAACGATGGTAGGCTATAGATCGCACACAATCCTAAAAGAACAAATGCTACGGTAAAAAAAATCAGCAGATATCTTAAGACTCAATAAACAATGCAAATAGAAACTGCTACCTCTAGAGAGGGAAGAAGGAAAGAAAATATTCAAGAAGAATCAGTCTTACTCAGGGTTGGAACAATTACAATAATTGCAATTGTGCAATTAATTACAAATTTTGAAGTAATTGTAATTCTAATTGAAGATTTTGATTTTAAAGCAATTTTGATTATAATTGTAATTGCGAATGTTCAGCTGTAATTGCAATTATAACTGTAATTAAATATTTATGATGTATTTATGATGATTACTTTTGTCTTTTCGGTTAGACGATACGCAAAATACAAAGATATTGAAAATTGAAGTATTCAATTTTTGCACGTTTTTGTTTTTGTATCTTGATTTGCTTCTACTCGTAAAATCTTATTGGTATGTGAAACGTCACAGAAGTCTATTTCATGCAATTCCAGTTGTTTGTGTCGATATCAGCTGGAATTTAAGTGTTTGTGTCAATATAATTTCTAGTTAAAAGTTGTGAATTCATCTATCTGAATGTCTTTTTACAGACCCTGTTATTCCCCTCTTACATAGGCCATAGTATGCAACTAGGCATGCTGATTGCTGATACGATGTATGATGATATGTTACATGATACAGTAACGCGTAAAATATAGGCCTTATACTTTGTTTATTCCTTGTTTAGCTAACACTCGTGAGATCATTCAGCCTAGCTCTCGCGCACTATTAGAGCAGTCAGCAATATTTATGACGTGAAGTTCCACAGGCTTAGACTACTGTTAAGTGTTGATACAAGCTTCTAAATACGCATATAGCCTACAATCCCTACATGCACAACTGCAGCCTACATGCAGGTCTGATTCTGTGCCGCGTTTTGCCGAATAATTGGAACAAGCCTCTACAACAAAACTCACAAAATGAAAAATGTCATAAGATGGGCATTTTCGAATTTTTACATTAACATTTCCTCTAATAATTTACGCCAATCTCTAGTAAACACCACAGATGAGAGCTCAACGTATTAATAAACATGAACTCATGACTTTGTATGGGTAGGGGACGATCCTTATAGAATGAGATGGCGCAACCTATTTTTGGGCGCTAACACCGTTTTTAGAAATAGGCCTACCTACAGTAGCATAATAGTTGCCTGATGTTAATGATGGCTCAGAGACAGACTACTCATCCTGTTTAGAAACAGGCGGTTGCTGTAACTGCATCATCGAGATAAGATTCATATCATGACTGATTAGGATAAAATTTTCGGTATGCTCCACCTTAAAGTGATCATTGGAAGGTTGCAACGTTGCAATTGCAATAGAGACCCTACTTCATTCTCTATCTTGACTCAAAATCAAATTTACTAAGATTTAAAATCGTTTTGGACAACTAACTCATAATTGACCAACATTGTTCGGAAAATATATGTAATTATAATTGTGTAATTAATTGTAATTGTAATTGCAAAGTCACACATGTAAATGTAATTGTAATTAAAGTTATTGATTTTAAAGTAATCACAATTGTAATTGAAGAATTTGATTTCAGAGTAGTTGTAATCACAATTGTAAAAGTTCAACTGTTATTGTAACTGTAATTGTAATTGAAAAAATTATGTAATTGTTCCAAACCTGGTCTCACTGAGTCACTCTCCATTGAGTGAAGGCTTTTTAATCTTTATTTGCAGCATTTCGCGCTGCAGGAGATCGTATTTGCTGTAGCATCGCCTAAAGATTTTAAATTGTGACAGATTGATATTATTATCTCTACGATGTTGTTGTCGATGCTTCCCGGTGGTCAGTGCTCCTCAACCCTTTCGAATAAATGTCTCGATGTGTAGCCTATATAATTTGCATCGCACAAATCACATTGAAATTCATAAACTACATCGTGACTATTTATCAGATGAGGCTTCGGAGCAAGGTTAGTTATGAGGAATTCCACTTTGAGCACTTTTGAACACTGGGAGAATATTAGTTCCAATTTCTGCATTTAGCATGTTGATGTTGTCTCTTACAAAGTTTGATGATTTCTCATCCTTGTATGGCAATGACAGTTTGCCTATCTTCTTCCTTCTTTTCGGCACTTTCTTTTCTTGAATTCTCCTCCATCTTGCAGTTCAGAAACTGTTGTAATATATTGTTTAAGAGTTCTGGAAGATACTGTTATTTTGTTATCGCTTTTGTTATCATTGTGACCAAGAATGATAAGGAATTATCATTTTCCAACTCAATTGTGAACTTTATGGATGGGTGAAGGTTGTTAAGGACATTTAGAAACTTTCCTAGCTTCGGTTGAATTTCAGCAAATCACATTGGATTGCATGGATTCTATAGCCTACTATCATTGATATGTTTTTGTAATTTGAATCTAATGCAGGAATTGGAGTAAATAGATATCTGACGATGGCCACTTCAGATGGTCGAACTATTCAGTTCGTCTTCTTTTTTTATCAAAAATTGCAAAAAAGTTGCTTATACAATTGGAAAGAGTAACAAATAAACAGCACGAATCTTTGAATGCACATGAGCAACACTCCCCATAAGCAGTTATACCAAGCCGCGCATTTAGCTCGTTGCTAATGGGATGCGCAATCAATGACCGCCGTTGTCCCAAACAAATTCGATATTTTATCAACGTCAATCAATAGTTGTGAACAAAATTTGAACGCTTCAACTTAGAAATCGACGAATTTCAATTTGAAAATTTAAAATAGTCACTTATTCACTTATTCATAACATTCAAGCTGTGTGCTTGACCTACGAGACAAGTGCAACCTTTTAGGAAATTACGACATTTAAGTAAAACTTATCAATTGATGGTTCAAAACTACGAAGCAAAATCATAGATATAGAGCAACAACGATAACATAAGTTATGATTTACAAAATGCTGTATTCTAGTGATCACATTACGGGCAGCAGTGACTTCGTATTGCAATTTCCCCATGATTAGGAGAGGAATAAAAATTGAACCTTTAGCTGTGGTCTAAAGCTGAATTTTAATTTTAATTATATTAATGTTAAAATCAAAAAAGCAAGTTTCTCTTAATTGCTGATCGTTTAATATAGATTGTATGTAAAGCTCAAGAAGATATGATAAAGTTGAAGTCAATGGCTTCTAAAAATAATTTTACCGGCAATTACGCTATTGCTGTAACATGAATGACCCGATCAAAATAATTTCCCTACACATTTGTTTTACTGTAACAATTATTGTATTCATAAGATACAACATTTCATAAAATTGTTATTTTTCAATGTCAACTAAACGATATGATGATGAACCAAGAACTATGAAATGATTTTCATTCTGCTGAAAATAAAACGAATCGATGAATCTTTGCATCACGACTTTTTCGTTCTGTCTTCATAACTATTTGATATCCTACACTGTTAACTCAAAAAGGCCGTATGAAAGGTCCGAAAGGGTACAGACACTAGGTCCAATTTGTCACTATATGTGCACCCTCCGAGGTCCAAAACCGAAAGGTCCGGGACCGATGGGTCCAAAACCGGAGGGTCCCAAACTCCATGTTATGGGTCCGCATGTAAGGTCCAATTTGTCACTATATGTGTACCTACTTGGGTCCATATACATCTATCGGTCCATATGTTTGGACCATCTCTAAGACACAAATGAAAACTAAAAAATTACACACAGTGATGATATATATAATGCAAAGTATATGATAACTACAAACAAAGTACATGTATATGGTAAAAAAGTATACCGGTATGTAGGCTATACAAAATAATTACACTAACTGAAAAATTACACACAGCGATGATATAATGCAAAGTATAAGATAACTACAAACAAAGTACATGTATATGGTAAAGAAGTATATGTAGGCTATACAAAATAATCTCTTGATGTTAGTAAGAGTTTTAAATGGCTGGTCAATATAGAAAGAAGCTAAAAAATAAAACAAAAAATTGCACACAGTATATGATAACTACAAACAAAGTACATGTATATGGTTAAAAAAGTATACCGGTAAGTAGGCTATACAAAATAATCTATTGATGTTAGTAAGAGTTTCAAATGGCTCGTCAATATAGAAAGAAGCTAGCAACGAATTTATTCCATACTCATAACGACGTAAGAAGATTTCGCACTTTGTGCTTGTTCACAACTTTTCGTATGCCAATAAGGCTCTCCAGAAGCTCAACAACGTCTCTATATTTCACGGAATGTTGTAGATTGAAGCAGAGAAAGCTCATTACCATCACAGATATTGCTTGTATAATGCCTTCAACCTCAATACGGCATCCATTTACATAGACAGCGGAAAAGTCTTCGATCATCCTGCAGCCTTCATGCTTTTCGAAGAACGATCCGATCGGAACTTGCAATTTCATGGTGGAAAATTCCAAGCCGCGCTTCAGCTTCGTTTCTGAAAATCAACAGAAATTTTGTTTTGAAACAAGTTGTATTATCAATTTTATCAAATAAACTGTTTTTTGACTCGGATTGGGGTTAGACTGGAGACATGAGCTTTGTTAAGTTGATAGGTCATGAGATCAAGGTGGTCAAGGTTAAAATGGTGTAATCATCCATTGGATTAATAAGACAGTATCTGGTGTTATCAAACTAATAAAGAACAAATTACATTCATTCACACATTTGCAAGGGCTTGTAAAAATCACTTAAATGTCAAATTTTAATGACATCTACACATTTGCAAGGGCTTATAAAATCACCTAAGTATCAATTTTCTTTGTCTCCAAAATTTCTTGTTCGACAGATTTGTGTATTTTTATGAGCCGACAATACCATAAGCAAACACTCAGTAGTATAAGGACAGGGTAGCCCAGAATTAGCTTACCATAATAATCATACTAAACTAGTTATGATTCAAGATTTACTTATTTCTCACTGCATCTGAGATGCATGTGACACACAAGACACAAACGATTACACGAAAAAAAGAGAAAGTCTGTAAAAGTCATGTAAGTTATGCGGTGCAAATTAAGGTCTGAATACCGGACTACTTATGTAAATAACGCTAAAAAGTCAATGATGGACGGACTTTTACACTTTACTTGGCGTATTGTCTGTATATGTAATATGTCATATGTGTCAGTATCTTGTTGAGCTCTATGAGAATTAAGAATTAGAAATGTCATTTCAAATATGACACCTCATTTTATTCTATTATGTTTCCAATGGTATCCCTATATACTGTTCATATATTTAAATTATTTTCGTATTCATGGAAAGTGAATATAATTTCTATAAGACTTAAGCAAACATATCAAAAGCGTCAATGATAATATAGATCAGTGGTTCTCAACCTTACATGGTATGTGGTCCCCTACCCAGCCATTCAGCTTTCCGTGTCCCCCTGTTCTCTATCTGATAGCAATTCATTTCCCCTACAACTTCCTTGTTGCTACCTTCTCCATGTGTCCTCATCCCGCACGATAGCATAAACTTACTGAAATTGTATCTGTGTAAACAAACTTAAAAGAAAACCGAGTACCGAAAAGCCTGGTCGCCGAAAATTTGTGCATGACCCCCTATATCATCATTTAAGTTTTTAATACATTCCCTGTAATCTCTTTCACCCAACGTGGATTATCTTATATATTTAATATAAAAATTCTCAAAACCACCACAATACCGGACTAAATCATTTAACAAAGATCGACACTCAATTTCTCGTACATGACAATACTCACTCTCTGATATAATGCCAGCCACATCTGAATTATGTTCCCTTGCGGCCTTGTATTTCTTTACGCATTCTTTCAACTGATAAAGACGCAACAGTGCTTGACGGAAAAGGCCCTCTATATCCCCATATGAAGTTTCGTCAGGAAAACACTGATAAATACCATCGGTATTCTTTGTGTACCACTTCAGCATCATGATGGCCTCGAGGTATATCTGGAAAGAAATGGAAAGAATTTTTCATGAATATCACCTGACGCTTAGTCTAGTGCTTATGACGTATGTATATATAGGCCTACATACAGAATAGGATGTATCTAATTCGTGTATTTCTACCCGATGGTGGCATCGAATCGCTTTTGCATTCCAAGTTGAGTTTGCTACATTGATGCACTTTTCTACAAATTTCGTAGTTGTATCTAGAATTCTTGAAAGGATTTCATGAAAGTGTCTAGAAAAATTAGAACCTACTTAACGCATGCTCTGTCCGCTGATGCTATCTATTTTGCATCTCAAGTGGTTCTTGTTACAGAAATAAAGCATTTCAAATATTAGACAGTATTACATATTTTATTTAAGAACTTTAAATAAAAAATGAGTTGATGCAGCCATTTGATCTCATCAAACCAATAAATCACACTAAATAAATGTCAAGATTTCAAATTTTCTCATTTTATACGCTAAAAATAAAATTAGCGCAGCAAACCTCAAAAAGAGCGCAATAGCGCAGGAGTGCACTATGAACCAGTGAATATATTATAACATATACAATTTTATATAATATTTAGAATTATAAGAAATTATTACATCATAAATATTTCAGAGTAATATCGATTAATAGTAGAGACGTTTGTGTGATTTACTAAGTCTAAGTCATTGAATTATGATTGTGTTTGTAAGTATTATGTAGGTATGTAGAACATAGTCAAATATCGGTAATTAAAATCTTAAGTCTACATAAAAAAGAAAATATGCTACCGAACTCCATGCTCAACTACGTAAGGTTTCGCAGGTGGGAAGCATCCAAGTATTAATTAACATAATTACTCGACCATTTTTCCTGACCGTGTAAAATACAGTCCTAAGTTTCAAATCAACTTAACCCTTAGGAGGTCAAGGTTTAAACCAACTTACTTAGGCCAAGGTCGGTCATTTTGACAGACTTTCAATTTTCTGATTTTAGTTGTTTTGTCGCTGGAATCATTGCCAGATACTGATCAATCCTACATCCTAATATGAAAGCACGTTGATTAACCATGTCAGAAACTTGCAACGAACAGAATGATTTTTTAAAATGAAATGCAACTGATAAAAAAGGATTATAATCAAATAATTATCTAGGATACTGATGATCATTCAGTACATTTAATCTTAACTGATTCCGTAACTCAAGACAAATATAAAAAGTCGCGGAGCGGCAAGTTCGTGAAGTGAGCTTCGTGATTTCAAACGGTAGTCAATTAGTGCAAGATGACGGTCAATTTGACCGAGTGACCGACCTCGGCCTGCTTAGGGTTAAAACCCCAAATTCCTATCAATAGAGGTGACCAAAATGTCGAAAAATGGTCGTTAATTTTTTTCATGTGGCTCCTGTGGCTAAAATATTGGGTCTACAAATAAACAACTGCCACTCAGAGGGAGCCAAAGAACTTCATGCGATTTTTCGTTCCGGTATGAGATAAAAAATCCGAGGGTAGGGCCGGAATGCCCTCCTAAATAAAAATAGGGTTAAGGAAATGTGCGAAAAAGGGATACTTACCAAATTCGGGGTTTTCATAATAGGAAATACTTCCAATTCCTGCGAAACGGTCATTTCACTTGCCAAATTAAATCGCTTCACAAATGTTTCCGACATGAAGTCGATTATCCTGCTCATGGGGGCATTTCGGAGCATTTCACATTGCCTTGAAAGATCTTCTTTGACAGAGACATCCTGAAACTAGAACAAAACAAAACTGAGAGACGAAGTAGTCCATGTGAAATGGACTATGAATTCAGCAACCTTAACTGAACGGTGTTCAAATTTTGAATAAATGGACAAAAACTTCAACGACTTTCAAATTCTAGTGAATCTACATTCTCTAGTATGCGCATGCATATATACCGGGTGTCTCACAAAGATGTACCCGTGCAGCATTGCACTGGAAAGCACGCTTGTGGTGGTCAAAACCAATAGGTCAAAGAACGATCTGGATAACCGAATTTCTTTAGTTTATAGTTTATTGATACAAGGGTTAGTTACAGTAAGTCCATATATTCTCATATTGCTAAAGTTGATGAAAAAACAATAGCGAAATGTTTCATCATTTCTAAGTAACGCTAGATTGCTACTTACCTCTTCGGAAAGCGAAACTGTTGAAATAATTGTAGACTTCTCCAGGTGAGATTCAGAATCATCATTTGAGTTCTCCATTTCCGTAAAGATAACATGGTCGTCGTCGTCGTCGTCGACACTTTGTTGAGATACATCTGCGACGCTTTCATCCGTTACTGAATCGGTATCACTGTTTGGTCTATATCGAGGTCTAAAGAAAAAAATATCACATGCAAGTGACTTGAAAACATGAAGAACAGTTAACGATACATGTAGTACCAATATAACCATAAAATTTATGATGAACTACTGGGCCTATAATCGTATAGGCCCTACCTATAACACAATGCGAGTTCAACCCTGTATTTTTTTGATTTTTTCTATAACTGAATTATCTTTCCGACTATTATTATTCATGAAAGAACGCGTTTGTAGCATGATCAGTGATCATCATCGCAATATAGACTTTCCTCATTCACCTATGGATTAGTAAACAAAATTGTTGTCAGTTGTTATTATCCTCAAAAAGATGGTGTTCTAATGGAGGACTTCAAGGGGCAATCTTCTTCATCCTCATGAAATTTTTGTGAAAATACTCAAGTTGGTTAAATCGCCAGTAAAAAAAGTCAGTTTTTGTAAAATACTAACTCTCACATCGGAATCAAACATATGAAAAACTCGGCCTCCAACAACCAAATAATAACGAAAGATCTCGGAAACTATGTTATTGCTAGGGTTATGGCAACCGTGACATTATCCCTTATCATGCGAGGTTTTATTACAGGTGAGATAACAGATTCATGTATAATGAATGACTTGGGGATTGAAAAAAATCTCGCAAACACGCTTATTCATACGTTCGCTTACTTATCAATCTTGTTAATGACCGAAAGTGCTCGCAAATTTTCGATCGATGCTTTCCGTTTTCTTCCATATTTTTGTCGGTGGAATAACAGCTTCTCGTTAGGGGAGCATGATGATCTAATTTCCTTCAAACGGCGGATGATCTTTATGCGCCAAAATCTCTGAAACACGATTTTCCAATGATTTCTTTAAGTCAGATTTTAACAGTGCTTTCTCACTTTAGCATCTTCATCGTCATTGTTAGTTAATGCTGAATATTCGTTGGAGATCGCATTGCAGACATCTGACAGCTGAGCAGATGTCAGATAGCTGGAATGACAGAGAATGTATCAATCGATAGATACTTGAAGCGGTCAGTCACAGCAAAACAAACGAGGTTATTAGTAGCAGTTGAATTTAAGAAATAATGCTCATTGAACTTGGTGGTAGGCCTATACAAATATCACAAAATGGCATTCCTGGGCTTTTAAGGAGTAATTGGCGATATCGCTAAAATTTGAGGACGATTCCCTGGCCTCAACAAATTACTGAGCTCGGCCGCCATCTTGTGTTATGATCATCATTCATCGGTGTGCTTGAATAACTTACGGATTTTCTGGATCCATATACTGCAATATATTTGTCATTATCACCTTCAGGAAGGAGTTGACGAACAAAGAGTCAAGCCTCAGTTTCTTGCCGTCAACTTCTTTGAGAGATTGCATCAAGTTAGTCGGAAATTTTGGTAGTCGATATACGATTGGCAATGTTAACCTGCAGAAAAGGTGTGCTTCAGACATAATTCAAAAGTAAAATAATTGTTCAATAGCAATGCATCTACCTGACACTGCGAGGATCCCTCACCAATGGATTCAATGTGGAACCAGTGGCAGAATCGCTTGCATCTCCACTGGAGTGATCAATTGAGTGGTTTGCAGAACCACCAGGTGGAGATTCGCCTGGTTGTAGTAGATAGAGCAGAGACTTTTCTTCTTTAGCATATTGTAAGCCTTCAAATTCATCTACTTCACAACCATCACTGAGACACACCCGCACATTCTCTTTACTGATGTCTAATTTAGCAGTCCCAATATCCAGGAATTCTTGGAAAGTGGTTGCTTTGATCAGTTTCTTACAACCATTTACAGAGCTTATTTTGAACATCTGAAGCATACAAAGAATGTTTTGAAGAGCACGGAATCATTCGCTCATTGCATGATCATGTACATCAAATTATTGTTTTGAAAGATGAACTATGATGGATATGTAAAAGGTAGACAAATGCATCGCACACAACGTACCACTCTTATCGGTAGAGGGACATATTTAATTGCTAGAATAGGGACTGCTTTGCGTTTTGCAGATTTTTCTTCTATGGAATACACTCTGAAATGAGGATGATAGACAACTGAAAGACAACTAGTTACGGCAAGCCACTCTCCTCGCACATGAACTATTTTCTCAACCGAGTGAAAAATCAAAGTGATTTCGGTAAGATCCGTCGATGCATAGCAAGTAGGTTCTCCAGTTGTCAAACTGAAGTTCAAATCACTACAAACAAGTGTTGAGGATATCGATATCTCCTCGTCCATTGTGATAGCTAATGAGAAATATTCGTTGATGGCAGTGATTTCATCATAATCAAGTGAATTACCCACACGCGTTGAGGTGGCGTCACGTGGAGTGAAGGTCAGATTTACATTTGAAATGGAAGAGGAGACAGCCACATGCATTTGATACCTTAATGCACAAGAAAAAGGAACATTGCGAAATTGGTGACTTTTAGCTATCATCTGCTTGAAAAATTGGTGCATCTCTTCAAATCTCATGCACCAATAAATCTTTAAACATCCGTAGTGCTTCATCAGCGCAGGATAATGTGTCATGTAATGTAACTTGCATCTATGTTTTGGCTTATTGTGTGGGCACAACTCATAGATAAGTGCATTATGTTCTGCTACTAGTGCATCAAGAAAATCTTTCGAAGCTTTGTCACTATCTTGAAAACAGTATGACAAAAATTCACAATGCATTATTAGCAGTCTCCAGACTGATTCTGTTGTACTGAAAAGATTTCCAAATACAAGCGGTAACAGTGATAAGAACCTCAACGTGTCGGCAGCTTTCAACGGTATTTTCATTTTCTTCAAATGCAATCTGGATATGCAAGGAATAGAAACCCTAAAGTTGAATTTCTTCAGAATTTCATTCAAGTCACTGATATTCATTTTCTTCAGTACTTCATTAAACACAAGAACAATGACTATATGTGATACGCCCTCAAGGAGGTCGTGCATTATGTCCGGAGGGAAGAAGTATTCGAAATCAACATATACAAGTTCTTCAAAAGAACACTTTGCTTTGATCCCACGAGAAAAGTTTTTGTAGTCTTCCACATAACTGGTATGACTTCGACTGTCAGAACTGCCACTATTAAATGCTAGATTACAGAACTGAACTTTACAAAAACGGCAAATGTGACCACTAGAAAAATTTTTGCCGAGGCCTACCACGTCATGGATAGATAAATTATCACCGCATAAAGCAACAGCGAGAACAGGTAATCTGCGGTCATCTAGCGTAAGTTCGTCAAAAAACAGTGATTTCAATTCCTCTATCAACGGAGTAAAGAATGTAGATTTGTTCTTTTCATAAAGTCGTTCATAAGCTAAGCAAACTAGAAAATGAGAATTAAGTTTTGAAGAAAAGTCATCCGGTATATTTAGAACAGAAAAATACACAGCAACTATCTTATGCCTTTTCTTGCTTGTCCCAATCGGATTGCATACTTCGAATTCGTCGGTGTACAGTTTTATATAGATAGCATCATTGTTAATGGATCGAAAATATTCACTCAGATGTTTAGAATGCATGAATACTTCATTTCTGGAAAATATGTTGACATGTCTACTCATCGATTGTATTGTTTCACCAATTGAGACATAGTACATTTTATCTGTCGTGTCAGGGAAACTGATTTCCAAAGGGGTGACAAACTTATAGCGGGTGTGCAAAATCTCCATCAGTTTGGCATCCTTTAATGATGATATATCATCAAAGGATTTGGTAACATCCAATGAGGACAGTATTTCGTCCTTATTATTGATGTTATGCATTTCAAGAGATTTTTACTGACAAGATTTTTGTCTGAAAACCGTCTGAATGATGCATAATACAGATCCATAACTTTATTCGCACTAGATTCTGGTAAACGAAGATAATCTCGGACTTGAAAAAACATGTGAACAAAAGAATCGACAACTTCATTGCTGAGTTCGACCTTAACATCTTCATCGCAAGGTATTTCAGATACAGTTCCATCTGATCCCACATCTGCTTCCTCTAATACATGTGTTGAACGGGACATGTGAAATGTTTCATTTTCCCTATGACCATCGGAAACATCATTTTTCTGCATCAGTAGCGCACCAAAACCTGCATGTCCTCTAAACCAATGTCGTCGCAGTGATGGCAATGAAGAAGATGAAAACGGACATTTTTCAACCGAGCAGACGTAACTGCAAAGTAATATCTTTAACAATAAAAAGCAACATGAACGCCACAAAAAATCACAATGCAAATACCTATCATAGACCCGACACAACCAAATACATTTCTGAGTACAGACGTGGAAAAAAGTTTATGATACTTTGTAAATTAAATATGAGATATGAATTTATTGAATAATAATTGCTATTTTGTAGGTAACTTTCTCATAGCAGTCAGATTTAGTCTCAAGACATTCTTGAGAACAATTCTAGATGTGATATGAAGCATTTCATCATAATTTGTTGACTCAGACCATTTTTAGATTAATATGGCCTGTTTTAATTATAGGCCTGTTTTAAACTCTATGAAGAAGGGTCTGGACCCGAAACGTCGAGTAAAAGCTAGTTTTTTCTTTACTATTTTAACTAACGGATTTGCAGAAATTCAAGGGAGTGCGTTTCTCGATTACGAGTACAGCCTATAATCATGATCCTCCGTTTGCTGCCATCACTTATTAGATTAATATTCCTATTATGCCTGCCATGATTTTAGATTGCCTCTTATTTTTACACTTCCTGCCATCAAATTCTCAAGAAAATTGTTTATCTTAACTAAAATGCCTAATTTAAGTCAATTTTGATAGCAACTAATAGAAAATCCCAAATATTCTCTCTCTGTGTTCATTATCATAGCCAAAGATAGCAGAAATCAGTGCTATATTGTTGTGTAGCCATTGTTCTTCAAAACACTTGAGATTCTTCGCGGCATTGATTCCAGAAGTAGTTGCCATTCATGCTGAGAATCCTCCATCCATGCCTGCTTGATGTTTTGAGTAAGATACTACGCGTTTGAGGATTCCTCTGGCTTTCATGCTGCGCTAACATAATTTCAAATTGGATTCACGTCAGATTCTTCCCGACTCATTCCAAATCCTCAATCCCATTGCCTTCAAACAATTTTGCGTTTTTCTTAACGAATGGCATTGGGCATTATCTTGTTGATAAATGCCAGTCCACGAAATATTCACAAAAGGAACTAGACTCTCCTAATGTCTTGAAATGCCTCAGTGAATTCAGTAGAACATCTTTTTCAAGCATTGGAAGTCCACTTATACAATCTAAAACAGTCTCAGACCATGATGGACAGTGAATGATTTAATGAACTTCAGTGCTAGATAGAACTCACATCTGATTACAAAGGTATTTTAAGAGTCAAATTTAAAAGGAACACACTCAATTCTCGCGGTGGATACCCTATTTCAATTCAGAATGGACAGCACAGCTTGCACTTCAACGAAACCTCTGTTTATGTAGCTAATCATAAATTATCATAAACTTTTTTCCACGTCTGTAGATAGTCAACGTATTCCTTTATTTCAAATATAGTTAGATGTTTTGCTACGAACAGAAGTACAGGTTTCATCAGGGGGTCAAGGACATAGCGTTAAGCGCTAGAGGGGGGGTAGCTCCCACTCCACAGTTTTTGCGAATCAAGAATCTATATACTAGATCATGTCATTGTGTAACATGAGCTTCTAATTGCTGAACCCTCTATAAATTGTGTGAACTGAGTGTCAAATGACAGGCGAGCTATTAATAATAAATGATTATGAGATATGCATTACTTAATTCAGATTGTACAACACGCCAATAACAGACCACCCAGCCAATTCAAAATAAAAAAAGCGAAAAATACGAATCATTGAGCCTGAAAAGCGAAGAAAAAGCGAGCCCATTATTTTTACACTAAGAACTGCAGAATAGCCTTAGAACGTAGCATGCCATCAAGCCGTAGACTACCACGCATAGTACGAACACGTAAAAGATCACAACGATTATAGCACGTGCATTTAAAACACCGCAAATGGATCTTCCGCAACTGATCCATTTGATTATTCAAAACCTGTCCGGCAGATGTCATATCGACAGTGAGCTGCCTCAAGCAGCTTCGAGAGCAGCTGCCTCAGCTTCAGCGACTCTACGTTTAGCGAGACGATCCCTGTTCATTTTTCGTCATCTTCCATTTTAGGCAACGTGACTTTGTAAGCCTTGTTCGCCTGTTTTAATTTTTTCCTCATTCCAGTTTTTGCATCAGTTTTGAGCACTCCAACTGTGTCATCAATTGCATCTCGTACAACACGCTGTGCCCAAGCGAAGGCTCCCTCGAATTATCTGACAATAAATTCTAATTGATCGAGAAGCCTCGCTCAACATAAGCGTTGCAATGAGATATGATTAGAGAAATTCTGATGACATGTCTCAATCTCAGTGTCAGATTCCAAATGCTGATACAAGTCATCTAAACTCATTATCATGTTCTTTCAAATATGCGATTGTCACATTCCGACATAGATTCGAGGAGTTGATCCTTGGTCCTATCCGCTTCGGACAGTACGGTTCTCTTCGCGTCGGTAAAAATTTCTTAAAGATTCTGCTGCTGAATCTGTGGATTTTGAAATTAGTCTTGAGAAAGGGAACTCAAACCTTCGGTTACTGGATATGAAAGTGGACTTCTCTCAACGATCTTGGAGCACAGTTTAATCAGGAAGTTCTGGCAATCGGACAAGAATGCCAGTTTCAACGCTTCTCCATTCTTAACTGTAACTACTTTCCTCAAGACTACAGAAGCACCAACACCGACATCAACTGAGATTGCATTCCTGATATTTGGAGACATCTCCAAAATCAACTTTGGTCAACCATGTTACTGATGACACGGGACCCACAGATACCAACAAATCCATGAAGAATACTATCCATGATTATGGCACCAGAGTAGAAAATTGAAATGGAATCAATCATTCGATGAAAACAATATTGCTAGGTACATGCAACAGAGGAGTGCATGCATAAATTCTTACTACTCATGTTTTTAAAATCCCAGGTTGAGCAAAAATCTCACGATTTTCGTAGGTCAACATAAAATTCCCCGATTTTCACAGGTCAACGTAGAATCACCTGAATTTCCCGGGTTGGTATGAACCATGTACATATAATGCTACCATTCTCACAACAAGAATCGTGAGAATAGTGATTCTTTTACCGAACTGCTACTTTCACTATTATAGCCGTGGGCATAACCCGCCCGTGTGGGTTCGCTGTATTCACGTCGCCATTTGGTAAGAAAACCAATAAAAATATGTAACACTATTTCCACGCCGGTGATATCATTGGTGGATCTAACTTTCCTCTTCAGCAGTCATTTCGGCCTTTATACAATTGAACTAGATAATTTCTAGGCATGTTCAAGTAAGTAAGATATGTAAACAGATGTAAACTGTGAAAAATTAAGCGTAGACTTTCATTCTGGCAATAGCTATATCGTATACATCACTTCTAAAATACATTGATATCCAATCGAAACGAGTAGCAAAATTTTGATAAGCTGTGAATATAATCTAATATTGAATGCTCGCATGTGTGGAAATTAGAGCTGTTCAACAGCTGATTGCTTTTGAAACGCAATGGTTTCAACAATTTCAATGCATCTCAAGCAGTTAGGCACTCAGTATCGGCATGCAACTCGAAACATTATTTTTCTTGTTTGGCCAAATAAGCGAAAAAAAGCGAAAACCGCTCGATAAAAGCGAAAAATCGGCCATATTTCCGAAAAAGCGAATGACTGGGTGGCCTGCAATAATTAATACATGTAGTGCCGTATCACCCATTCGACTTTTTAAAAGTAAACGGCTGACATCTCAAATACATCAAACATTTGGAAAATTCATTGCTATGATCTCACGCTTCATTGAGCTAGTTAACAAAAAGCATATAGTACCGGTTGATCATGTATGACGGGAACAAAATATCCCATAATTTTCAAAATCGCGAAAACTTTTAGGTAAGTAGACCTGATTTCTAACTGCTGGAAAAACGAAGTGCACTGTAAGCTGAATTTGGTTATTCCAAATATTTAAGCTTCAATATGCATATTTCGGATTTTCAATGTTTTTAATTTGGCTGTAGAGGGTGGGTGCCATATCACCCCAATCGGCCAGGTTTATTTGCACGTCCAGCTGCGTCGAAATATCCTTTCAGTTATAGTAAGGCTATTTTCACGGCAACTGACGAGAAAATAGCAATCCTATTGCTAATTGTTATACACACGCATCGAGTCGCATAAATATCTGGCCCAGTATGGGACAGCAATTCGCACGTCGAAATGCGTTCGATTAGCCGAAGCCACTTGAAATGTTATTTGCACTTAGGATGCATTTTCGAATGACCAATGAAAATTAAAGAATAACGATTATCAATAAGATGGCTATTTTCACGTCAGTTGCCTTGCAAATAACCTGACTACAGATGAAAGGATATTTCGACGCAGCTGGCCGTGCAAATAACCTCTTGGCACCACAGTCTCCCCTATTCGTGTCTGGTCTTACAGAGGAAATCTGGTGAGTTTCAAGAAATGTTTCTATTAACTTCGGAACATCGCTTCCTGTGCAAAGTTAAAGATCTGCATTGACCACTCCCATACTATTTTTACAGATAATTTTGAGATTCAAAATTTGAATCAGACACAAAACACACCGGCCCGCACGCCGAATGAACAAGCGGTTACGCAAGACATTTCTATTGTGTGCGTCTGTCTTTGGCGTCACCGAGCACAAGACCAATGCTGTGGTTGACAGACGGGCCGACTACTGCAAAAGAGGGTCGACAACTTGTTTGATGATATATGAATGATGAAACTATGAAGCAAAATGCAAGTGTTGAAAGTCTGGCTGGATCAATCGGTTGGAATAAATAGGTAGGGTAGGAGTGTACTATTATTTATCGGATTCCTGATTGAGCAATGCAAACTCAACAGATCAACTGAATGTAGGTGTTGCCAGTTGCGATAGACAACAATGAAATTACATTTGATAAGATTGAAAAAAGTTTTCCTTAAGTGCAACGATTAACCTTTGCCCCACTGGAGGGGGGCGCCCCCCCCCTGTGGAAATTTTGTGTAGTTCTATATCAAAGAAAGATACGATCTTGAAATTTTAGATAGATTATTTTCTACGTATTCTGCACATTATCACGTAATTTGAGCAAAATCTGATCAGTACTTTTGCAGAAAATAGTTATTTCGAAGGATAACAGAATTATTGAGTCTAAGATACGTGTGATCGACTGTAAACATTTTTATGTTATGCATCTAACTGGTATTTGAATTACAGGAGATTGAGATCTTTCATTCTACGAATTACTATGTAGATGGATAATTAGTCTCTAATAATTTTCAATGGGAGTCTCTGAGGATACACACAGACAAAAGTTCGTCACAACATTACGCAATGAATCGAAATGCTCATTGACTTGCGAGTTTCTCAGATATATTATCATTCAGTGTTATCAGAGTTGGTCACAACATTAAGTCATAAATCGTAACGCTCGGTGACTTGCGAGTTTCCCATATACATTATCATTTAGTATTGTACATCCTTTATTAGACAATCACAATGAAATGTTTATTTCAACAACTTCAATACATAATGACAGCTTTTGAAGAATCTTGGTATTAGTCATCGACTTTCACCTTCGGAAATTGCTGCCCTCATAGAACAATCAGAAGATAGTGATATTTCTCAGCTTAAATATAGATAAGACTATGATAGATAGGTTTCATTGACAAGAAAATGCAAAACGTTAACAGAATCTGATGTCAGCCAAAAAATATTGCATGTTTTTGAACCTTTGACCTTGAATATCATATTGAATTTTAAAGTAATTAATATTTTCTGATCAAGAAAGATGAGACCTTTCGATTGATGTCTGTTTTATTGAATTCGGAACAATAGTTTGGAAAATAATCAGGGGGGCCCAGTGGGGCGAGGGTTAATGCAAGTCTGCTTATGCCATAATGAAAACTTTTCATTGAATTGTCAGCTTATTCTACCAGCAAAATCAAATGAATCATTCTAAGGCTTACCGTCTTCCAGGATGCACACGCAAGTGGTTTATGTATTTGATAATTTTATTGGTTGAAAAGCGACATCCACCGATCCCACACACTGGCAGCATCAAAAAATACTGGGTTTTAAAATGAAAGAATTGAAGCATGCATTATAACAAAGCTTAAATTTTCTTGCCTCAACATTCTAGGTCAATCGAATATTTTAGTATAGCAAAGCAAAGAGAGTGCTCCCCTTTCAACTGAATCTGGATTGAATAGACTAAAACGTATGAAATATGCAAACATTATTTGATAATGAAAACATGCAGCATGATTGTATTTATTGGCCGGCCTCATCAATGAAAAGAGAGAAATATCTCTTTGGAAAAATTCAGTGGATGAACAACGCTGACCGCAATCATCATTTCATCATGTTCATCTAAGACACTAACAATTCCAACATGCTAGCAAAAATGAGGTGAATTATTGGTGAAGTCGATTCAGCTGTTGGTTGAAGGATCAAATAGCAATTGTAGAATTATTGCAATTTTGCATCATTACATGCAATTAAGTGTGAAAGAGTGATTGCCATACGCATCGCAGCAACTATGTAGTTACAGCATGGTGAATCATGTTGAAGATTCTACAATGGTTTTGCTGCGTGTTGCTAAAGAAAAATATGTCTGCAATAATTGAGATCAGACATCACAAATGTTGCTGTGGCCGCATTGTTGTTATCCGATGTCGATGAATGTCATCATGGCTCCCTTGCAACTCACTCTCCACTCATTTTTGGTTCAATGACATCATCAATATGAAGATTTTCGAACTTCTCTCTAAGATTTGATTGACAATTATGATTTCCAAAGTTCTTTTCCTTGCTATTAGAATCTTGATCCCATCAACGTAGAAAAAAAGATTTCAGAAGAATTTATTTGCAAAAAGTAATCAATGCTATTATTCACTTGCCAATCAATGAACGAATCGTCAATCATGCTGAAGGGGGATTTGCTGCGCAGTGCAGAGTTTCCTGTAATCACATTCTATGACAGGTTCCACATGTTTGTTTTAATACCTCATGTTATCTTGTTGTTAAGGTGACTGTCGAAAGCGAAGATTTATTTTCCTCAGCTGGTATATCTTCGCATTTTTTCACTAGATCATCAATTTTCTGATTTGTTCAGAAGTAATGGGCAAAAGACCGTTCCAGGACACCGAAAAATTCAGAAAAATCGGTATTTTTAAAAACGACATAAATTCATGAATTTGAACCCTTTTTCAGGTTTTTAAGACCTAAATTCATAAATTTAGGCGTTTTTAAAAATACCCAATTTTTCAAATTTTTCAAAATCTCAAATTTGTGATTATGACATTTTACTCCCAAAATCATGACCGTTCCAGGACACCGAAAAAATCAGAAAAGTTAAGAATCTCAAATTTGAGATTAAGATCATTTTTTACTTTGAAAATCATGACCGTTCAAGGACACCGAAAATCATAAAAGTTAAGAATTTCAAATTTGTGATTATGACATTTTTCTTGCTCAAATCATGACCGTTCAAGGACACCAAAAAAATCAGAAAAGACAAAAATCTCAAATTTGAGAATTACAATTTTTACCTTGAAAATCATGACCGTTCCAGGACACAACATCAGAAAAATTGGTATTTTTAAAAATTACTAAATTCATGAGTTTAGACGTTTTTCAGGTTTTTAAAACATGAGATAACTAAACTTATGTGTCTAAAAATATTTCTTTAAAAATGGAAGAAACAAAAGTGGAAGAAACCGCAGGAATATATCCTTCGTTATCATCATGACACCTGGCTGACGGTTGTGTGTTCTCTGTCCATGTCATCGTGCATCTTCACCAAGTGTTATTCCTGGTTGTGATCTCATATTGGTACAAGTGTTATACATCATCAGATTCCTCGTCGAGTCATCTATTCATTAGTGTTGGAATTATCTCCGTGGGACATCGCTGTGCTGAGAAATTCGCAATTTTCTCCAATTTTGGTGTTAGTTGCATTTTTCATGTCAAGTCACGTACTTGATTAAAGTTCCACGCCGCTCTTCCATGCATCAAATGCCGAGATACGGTAGACAAATCTGAATCAGTATCTACACTGTTGTGATAGCCTGTTGGTTGAATGACCTGAATCAACGTCTCTCTGAAGTGTGTTCGAGCCCCACCGCGGATTTATATTTTTATTTTGGTTGCTTTTGTCGGTTAGATATGTCGAAAACGCCGACCCGTACAACCCGATCGAATTCATCCTCAGGTATTACTATAATGATATCAAACAGTTGATAATGAAGTCAAAAGAAGAAATTATGAGTGCTTTCCATACTGAATTATCAAAGTTATCTGTTTCGATAGACTTTTTGACTAAAAGGTTGAAAACTTTGAAAAAGAAATTACCGATCTCCGAACAATAACTGATAGACAAGACGAACGGATACAAGAATTACAAAATCATGTAAATCATCTGAATAATGATCTTCCTGAACAGCTATTGTCTGAAATGGAGCAGCGTAACCGAAAACTATTGAATTTGATTATTAGTGGCATTCCTGAATCAAATATTGGCTCAATTACAGAAAGACAATCAAATGATTCTAAGACATTTGATAATCTTCTACAGATATCGGCGTGAATAATTCTGATGATTACAAGATTTCTCGTATGGGAAGCTGAGACAGAACAAACCTCGCTTGTTGAAAGTTATTTGCAGAAATGAAGACTCGAAGTTCAAAATCCTCAGAAAAGGGAAATTGCTTCGAAATTCAAATTCATTTAAATCAGTGTATATTAACACGATTTAACTCCCTTGCAGCAAAAGCAACTATGGAACTTAAGACAGGAACTGAAAATGAGAAAAGACCATGGAGAGGATGCTGTCATTTATCGCAATAAAGTGATGCTAACGGAATGACATAAAGGATTTTCAGCAACTCTTTTAGGGGTAACTGCAAAACAGTTCCCCAAAGTTCTCCATCATGTTATCGCAAACACTCGATCTGCTTTTCCAAAGATGGATATTATTACTTCTACATTAATTTTGAAAAATATTGACTGCTTTGTAGCTTCCGAAACTTGGTTTCAGCAACATCACACAGAGTCCATGACTCATATACCTGGTTATGTTTGTTATCGAGATGACAGGACTGATCGCGTAGGTGGAGGAGTTGGAATCTGGTCGAAGCATGCTTTTGCCCTGAAAGAATTCCGATTGTCGGAAAACCCGATGGTATGAAATGGTAGCTGTAAAGCTGAATTCTAAAATACTACTAATTGGTTTGTTATTTCCCTCCACAAATTGTGCTCGGTAGTCATCAAATTATATCAAATTTTATGATCGACTTCATTGACTCCATTCTTGGAAAAGTTCCCATTCTGTGACATCATTCTGTGTGGTGATATGAACAGATTGAATACGAGATTGATTTGCAGCAATTGTAATCTCAAAAACTTACATAAGAAGCCCACCTATGGAAATGCAGAGCTTGATTACATATTGATATCAGAATCTCTTTCTATATCGTATACCATCTATGGATCAGCTCCCATTGATTCATCATCTACACCACATATTTCTTTATTGGGAATTCCGAAATCTGTTCGATTGAATGATATGAAAATAACTCGCCACTATTTGATCTTCGCAGTTCAAATATTGACAATTTTTTGAAAGATCTGAAATACTGTGATTGGTCTTTTCTGTCTGATGGATCAGTATGATCTTGATGTCAAGTGTGAAATGTTTCATCATCTGATTAACGCTGCCTTTGACACATCGATTCCCGTCAAATTTATCAGCTTCTCTGAGAACACCAAACCATGGATTACTCCTTTAGTAAAATCACTTATTAATGACAGATGGACGGCATTCCGATTAAGAGATTTTGCGCGTTACTCTTTTCTAAAGGAAAAAGTGAAGAAGGAAATAGAGAAATCAAAATTGATATGGAGAAATAAATTAAAAAGAAACAATGTTTGGAAAATGGTAAATGAAGTTTGCTCTCGGAAAACGAATGAATGCGATGAGATCACTATACAACCGATATGAAAGTTTACAAAGTGCCGTTGATGCGATTAATGTGTCATTTCCAAATACAGTCCGTGCACCTGCACAACAGAACTTACCTGTTTTTCCAGCGAGCGAAAATAATCTGTTCCCTATTGAGGTGTCTCATGTTCACCGTTTGCTTCGCAACCTATCCTGTAATAAGGCTTCATCTGAAATACCTACTAAGTTGTACAGGGCTGCAGCAGACCATCTTGGCGTCTCCTTTGACTAAATTGTTTCAGCTTTCTATTGAAAGTGGCAAAGTCCCAGTCGCTTGGAAAGCAGCAGTAATCACACTTTTACCGAAGGGTCTCCTCTCCAACGACAACAGACGATGTCAGATCAATAAGCTTGCTACCCATCCTGGTAAAATTCTTGAGAGAGTCATTTTGGAGTATACAAAACCGTTATTTCTGAAGGAGTTTTGGTCCCAATCAATTCGGCTTCCGTACAGGATCTTCGACCACATGTGCTCTTATTACTTTGCATGATCATTTCACAAAGTGCCTAGACAGTCCAGAAACATCCGGTGTTCAAATTGTGACATAGATTATTCGAAGGCATTCGACCGGCTAAGACACGATATATAATCAATCGCCTCATTGAGTGCAATCTGCCAAGTAAATTAATTTTATGGGTATGTAATTATTTGGAAAGTCGATGTCAGTATGTCAAGTGGGCACAAGTGCACAGTTCAATAGCTGAAGTCACTTCAGGAGTGCCACAGGGCTCAATCATTGGCCCATTTCTTTTCTCGGTTGTTTTGGGAGATCTTGTCATTAGTCATGAAGGGTCTCGAATTATCAAATATGCGGATGATATTGCGCTATGCATGCCAATTTACAAAGACTGTCAAAATCAGCATATTTACAAAAATCACGAAGCCATCATACAATGTCGGATATTCACAGTCTCCCCATCAATACAAGGAAGTGCAAAAGTCTAACTATGTCAAAGCGGAAGAATGCTCCCATTGTAAATTTACCGAACATCGAAAACGTTGATAAAATAAGCATTCTTGGTGTTGTGTTCAACAGAAAAGGCAATTGGTCTGACCACATTGACAGAGTGACATCGAATGCATCTAGAAGACTCTTTCCACTAAGATTGATACGACCATACTTGAGCAATTGGTCCTTAAGAAAATGTATTTCTGCATCATGAGATCGCTGATCGAATATTCCTTTCCTTTTTGGTTGGAATGACCAAAAACGATATGTCCCGGCTGATGATGCTCCAAAATCGCTTTCATCGTCTTCTTTGTGGCCGTGGCTGCAGGCATGAATGCCTGCCATCCCTGGACGAGAGACTTATTTCCCAAGCCACCAAACTCTATCGACATGCGATGAATGAGGACCACATATTGAACGCTTTACTCTGTCCTATCGCTAGAAGTGGTCGTGTCATCTTGCCACATGTCAATTCTGCACGTAGACTAAATTCATTTACCATCAAAACACCATGTACATGAATGAGTCTTTTACACGTGTTTGAACATCAAATCACGTCCAAGTTATTTTGTCATTCCTTGAAGATATATGAACCTTTATTTATTGTAACTTCTCTTTGAAAGTGTCGATTACCACTATTTAAAAATATACACACATACATATGAACATAGTTCTACTTTAATGGACATTAAAAAAATGAACAAAAAAAACATAAAGATAGAGTACGTTATATGAAAGATAAGGAATCTCAATTATTATTAAGATTAGAACATTATAAAAAATTAAGAAAGAGATGGACTAAGGTTAAGAATGTAACACAAGGAATTGGAATCTTTTTAACAATAAGTTTAGGATATTTACAATTGTTATATCTTCAGGTGTTTTAGTAATCCCAGTAGTTGCTACAGCTTCAACAGGTACGGGTGTTTTTACAACTTCACTTATTACAATGTTAGAAAAATCTTTAATATCAAAGAAACGAAAATCATTAAAAACTAAGCATTTACATATTAAAGAAGTTTATGACAAATTACACTACTACTTTCAAAGAGTATGTGATGATAATGTTATTACGTTAGATGAGATTGAAAAATTTGATCAAATAGCTAATGAAGCTAATAAAATATCATTTCAATTACAGTCAGAAAAAGTTGGTGATAAAAATAAAAAGGATGATAAAACTTTTAGTGATGGTAAAATTTCTAATGAAGAAAATGATAAAATTTTTTTAGAAGAACTAAAAACTTTATTAAACAAATCTTTAGACTAGAAAACTTTAAACGAAAAGATGTTAGACAACAAAGCAATAAAAAAATAATTTGTTCAGTAAAATGTTTTTGTTGTATTCCAATGTTACCACAAAATTCAAATATTATATTTCAAAAATGGATAAAATTAAAGCTGATAATAATTACAAAAAAAATATTATAACACTATATTTGTATATTTTTTATCACTCGGTAAACAAATCTTCTATAACTCTATCATGAATTTTTTTATCAATATTAATTGTAATGAAGCCATAATCTTTTGACCAAGCATTATTACACGAATGCTTAATTTCATCTTTATCTCTTATACATAAATCTCTTAACAAATCACATAAGTTCCTTGCACTTATTTCAAATAGTATAAATATATTTGCATTCTTTCTAATAACACTTCCGTCTATACTTTGTGTTAAATAAAATACACTACAGTTATTATGTCTACCTCTTGTGAAATAATTTCTCTGAACTGACTGATTTTTATCATTAACACAATCATCAAAAACTACACAATGTTTCATTCTTTTATCTAGTTTACTAGGATCTTGCATATTACCACTATCAATCTATTAATTGTATCTTTATGTGTTTATTTTTATTAGATTCTACTAAGTGATCATTTTTTGCTGCTTCTTCACACCACGAACTTATTTCTTCTTCATATTCAGATTTTTCGTATTCTTCGAATAGGGAAGCAATTGCTGTTTTTGTAAGATTATTTTCAAATCCATATTTTAAAAATTGATAGACGGGTTGTTCTGCTGTTGTTGTATAAATTATAAGATTGTTATAATCCAAAAAGTTTGGAGTCGTTAAAATTTTAAATAATAGATACGTTTTTCCACAACCTGATCTTCCACAAATAACTGACAAAACTTTATTAGATAAATTTGGATGATGATCAAATTTGAGTTTTTTTTATTCACTTAACTCATTTTTTAATAAAAAAATTTTATTTTTATTTTATTTTAATTTTTTGTTTTTAAAGAAGAAGAAGAAGAAGAAGAAGAAAATTAATTTTCTCTAGCTTCGCGTGGGAGTTTCTACCTCCCGAACCAAAAGATCTATCATAATCTCTTCACCTCCAAAATTTATTTCTTGTCCTTTCTCATCAGTGTTTCTAATGTTAATGTTGTTAATAATTTTTCTTGTAGTAGGGAAATATTTTGATGTTTGGGAAATGCATTGAATCTCTAACCAATGGGTACAGTAAAAGCTGGAAAACTGAATATTAAATTTGACAATTTACCATTTATATATCCTCCTTCAATAATGTCACAATGTACAACAATTGAATTTATTTCAGTTATTTTTGGAATCTTCTCACCTAAATGATAACCTTGACTATAAGTTTGTTTATTAAATCCTAATAGTTTTGACAATGATCTATCATGATTAAAATTAACTTGATGATTTTCGTCTAAAGTAAGAGAAAATTTATTGACTGCCGTTCAACTGCAAAATGTAATTGTTTCTTATCTTTAAATGCTATACCTAAATGTCTCTTAATTTCATTTGATATTGATTCAACTTCGTAAGAACCAGAAGAAAGTTAGTATTTTCCATGTTTCACCTTTATTCAGTAGAATATCTAAATTGGTCATTCACATCTTTGATAACGTTTTGAATAGTGTTAAATGTGCAGAAACTAGTCAATGCAATTTGATAATTTTTATTTTGTTCTAAATGTAGAATGGGTTCTAAATTACAAGTGTGTGATGAAGTAGTTGTTATAATTTTTAACGTCATACTAAATTTTGATGAACCCAAAATCTCTGTTAGATTTTCTAAATGATTATTAATTTTGTCAAAATCTACTGATGATAATTCTCTCGAAGACATTTTTAACTAAAAAATTTAAATATATATTTTTTTATAAAAATTAAAAACAACAACATATTTCAGCTACGGGCGAAGCCCTAGAACCTTCAGTTCGTGATACTTTTATAATCCTCTTCATTTAGAATCTTCTTTTCTAACAGTCCTTTCAATATAGCATGAATTTCATTGAAACTAGAATTATGTCCTTCTTTTATTGCCCATATTAAAATATTTAATCTATTTAGTAATTCTTGTGGATCATCTGGTGAAAATACAGTTGTTTCTGTTTTAAAACCTTTCCCTACTTTAACTCCCGTTGATAATAAATTTTATAATTGTTTATAACGTCTAAGAGATTTTACTACACCAACTCTATCTAACATAGCTTTATATTTAATAAGATCTTCTACAGCATAATTTTTTAAATATGCTCTTATTAAAAGATCAACAAAATTTATATCTAAACTAATAGGTGATTTTTCTGGCGTAAAAATTAACCCCCGTAAAGGTTGTAAAAATATTTCTTTTCCACCAAGATAAATCTTGCAAATAATTTTTTATCTAAAAAGAAAGTAGAATGTTCGAATAACATAGATTTTGGTAATTTTTTATCTATGTTTGCTTCTAACAAACCATAATCATCTAATAGTGTTTTATGTACTGGATCCGCTATATTAATTTGTTTTTCAAGAGTTTTAAACGGTTCGACAGTTTTTTCATAATCAAATTTATTTCTTCAGTTAATTTTAATTGATCAAGCATATCAGATTGTATACCAGCCTTTTTTATTCTATTTTGAAGATGATTTTCTTTCATAATATTTCTTTGTTTTATTAACTCTTCTAATTGTTTTATTCTTTTAAAATTATCAGCTCTAATTTTATCCATTTTTTATATTATAATTTTATATTATATTATTATATTATTTTATATTTTTATATTATTTTCTATTTTTATATTATTTTATATTATTTTATATTTTTATATATATCAAATTTGTCTATCTTAGAAATTAGAAAATTAAAAAGGCGAAGTAGTTATTCCATCAGGTAAAATTTTTCTTTTATCATCAAATGGATCTAATGCTAATTTATGTTCGTCTTATAAATACATTTTATGTTTCTTTGAATTAAGTCTATGATTACATCTGTTTTTATTTCATTATTAAATAATACATTGTTATAATCCTGAAATGTTATTTGATTAGCCACTGATCCTTTAAAATTCCCTTTAATGTTTTATGTGTTTTAATATTATTAGTTGTATTATAACAATAACATTTAGATTTTAAAATATACTCTGATATGAAATCTTCATTTCCTTCTAATTCATCTTTTACTTTACATAAATCAGAAGGATGAATGATATCTTTTATTTTATCAATTTATTCATCAAGTGAAGAATTATACGGTATTGTTAATTCTAAGAAAACGGAATCCGTATCTGTAAAGTGTAATTTATCAACTGTTAGTTTTTTGCCAAAGCAGGTGGCTAAATAATCATATATAAATTTATACATAAATAGTTTAGCTAATTCTAAATATATGAATCTAATAAAATTAAACTTATCATGTTTTTACACTAATTCGACGTAAATGTACAGCACATAGATTATCACTAAATCTAGTAGTATCTTTTTATATGTAGTATCCTTGTTAAATTTTGAAATCTTATACTTATCATCAAACTATTTCAATATTTTTCCCATTACGCCACATTTTCTAAGTCGTTGCCATACAAATGGCATTATTCATTTATTAAAAGAATACGTTTCCAAAATCATCTTTATTGCTTTTAGCCATTTGGTAAAACGTTTTTCAATATTGAACTCTATATAATTTTTTAACCACCTAGATTTTCTAGTCACTTGTTTTCTATGTATTTTTAGTGAGAATCATATCCAGGATCCTAAAATACCAATCTAGCTTCTTCCTATCAACAACATACTTTTCTTTGATTACTTGTGTGTTAACATAAGTTTTTTTTTGTTGATCTGTATTTTTAGGCATTATAGACTTTTGAAAAATCTGAAAAATCTTCTATATTGGAATTTTTGTTTTCCGGACAGAAAAGGATAATATTTTGTTGCGGCCTTTTATATAATCAGGGTATTCTAAATCAACTTCATATATAAACAAAAATTATAATTTCCATCATGTGTAGTTTGTAAATCAAGAATATTACACCATGTCATTTTCCACCTGTTTGGTCAATTCTTGTATCATGCAAGAAGAATATAAGCTATTAAAATCATAATATAACAAATAGTTTTCCTCATCATGATTTCATCAACGTGCTGCTTGACTAACTTCATTTGGTATAAGTCCTTCCATATTTGTGAGTAAACAATTTTAAAAAACTGAATCGCTTTCTTCTGGAGATAAAGGTTCATATATTCCATAAACATCATGAGATTTCACTTTTTTATTGTAACACTGTAACATAAACGATTGACCTAAAAACTGATGAAAACTCCCACCTCTAATACCAGATTCAATAAAATAGAATAATTTTATCATTATGTATTTTCTTTATAATGTTTAAGTTTAACCATCAGTATGTTTCAATCCTGCGACATGTTAAACTGGTGAAAATAACTATATCATGGATCTATTCCGTAAGATTCATAAACTCATGTCACAAATGTTCAATAGAGCATAGATTATACACATCTAGCTGTAGATATGTCTGTGTAAATCAATACATGGTTTTACAATTTGGACTCTAATCCAATTTGTTTTTTCAGCTGCTGCATAATCTTCTTCAGATAAGTGGTTTGTTTTAATGTTGAATTTAAATTTAGTTATGAGAAGTTGTTTTTCTTCCCAGAATTTTATTCACAGAATTAAATCTCCCATTATTCTCATACGGAAATAGCCTTTTGGAAGTTTTAAATTATATTTAATGTGATATTTTACATTGTTCAGTTCAAAGTTTTTCCCAGAACCTCTAATAATAGAATAAACAATCTAAAGGCATCTAAATTTCTAATACATTCCACCTAATCATTGAAAAATAGTCTTCTTCTTGTTTACATAGGTACATTTATTTGTTGTTTGTTGTAATTTTTTTTTTCATTTGAAAATTAAAGCTTTCATTTATTAAACAAATCAGAATTAGAACCATTATAGAAATATAAAGGAAAAAAGTATATTTAAATTATTTATTAGCATTAGATTTCAAGAATTAATGCTGCAACCTAATATAATCCATTTAATGATCAGAGCTGTACGTTATCATGATAGCCTACCGCTTCCAGTTTTATAAGTATTTGTAACTTCTTTCCACAGTAAAAACAGTGATTTCAATCATTGAAATGATATTTTTCTATATCCGTTAATGAAGCATTGGTATAATTTGTTTAACAATGGAAAAATAATTTTGCGTTCTGCCTACTTTCTTTGTAAACATTTTTTTCTTGAAAAAAATAATATCTTCACCAGAGGATTGATAATATTCTGATTTAAATAATTCAGGAGAATTGGAATGAATGTACAATTCCCCAACATAATGGGGTTGGTTCTAATAAATATTTTTCTTTACTTACTCAGATCACTTTTTTCATATTTACAAACCGAAGGTTCTAGGGCGGGCCTACCATTATCAAACGGGTGTTGTTATGTGTAACATTAATCTTCGAATAATCACAATATATTGTAAGGGGATCTTGATTTTTGAAATACCAATTTAGTGTATGCTAATTAATCTTCTTTAGAATAGGATTTCAAAAACTGCGGCGGTTGGTGCATGCGCCAAAATGCTATTCATTTCTCTTTAGTTCTAAAGCGCGTCATACATTGGAGACAGGGAAAATTAGCATCACGGAAAGGTTTTTGTAAAGATAAAACACGGTACACAATATTGAAAGGACCCTGAGATAGAATATAGTCGCTTCTGCGGTTGTTTTGCTTGTTTTTAATTTTTCAAAGTTGTTAAAAATTCTGAATATATTCATTGTTAAGTCATATATCTTTGTAAATATTTTTCAGACGGTTGAGCAATTTTGATTGAATATTTGAACTGATTACGATATTCTTTATCATTTGTTCTTTATATTGTTGTGACATGTTTTAACTGTCATTTAGTTTTTGTTTGGGTTGCAGTTTCGTCATTATTTAATTCTTTATTGTCTTCATTTAATTTTTGAATCGTTTCTATCTTATTTTGATATTTATGGCCATATTCTTGTACTAATATTTTTGTTTGTTGTTGATAATCTGTTTTACATTTTTGTAAACTTTTATTTAAATTTTCTAAGTTTTGTTGATATTCTGAAGATAAAGATGAATAATTGTAATCATAATCATCATTGCGTCCTTTATAATTATTATGATTAATCATTATTGGTGATAGTGTTTTAACAATTTCAAATTTTTCAGTACATATTATTTTTCCTTGGTAAAAAGTATTATGATGCATGTAATTTCCTCTATCATTATATACTATTTCTGATTGACATAAATTTTTATTATTCAAATAAATTTTTTTGAATCTGAGTAAAGTGGAGTAATTTTACCAATAGAAACATAATTCACATTTAATTCAAAAACATTTGCTTCTATTAATTTTTTATTCTTTTTATGAAACTTTATTAACCTATTATAATCATATGGAAATTCTTCTAAACCATCCGAAAGATCAAATTCCTTATATATTCTTCTTTATTATAATGACTTAGTCTTTCTGTGATATTCGCAGGATAGTAAATGTGCTATAAAACTCCACAAAAACATAATCAGACTTTATCTTTTATGTTGATTATTTGTGTAGAACGGAAAGGTAGAGACATAACTACCACCATAATATTTTTATATTATCAATTACTATTTTCTTAGTAGTATTTTAACAAATCTCCAACCAGATTCACGAACTAGCTTCAATTAAACAAATTTTCTAATTTAAGTATCATTTGAGTCAAATAGGGTTGTATAACATTTAAGATTATATTTCTTTCTTGCGAATTTGTAAAATGTCCTTGTATATTTCTTCAGGAATTCCAACATGTCCAAAATTATTTTTTTGTAGATAGCTACTTCTACAACATCACTCGTCATGCACTATCATAACATCACATTCATGCAGCGAGAAAGCGATCTATACAATAATACCTAACCCTTTATTATTGAAAAAAGCGTCCTTATCAACTCTTACGGTTTTCATTAAATTCACAGACTAAGATAAAATAACATATTTTATCTTTGCTAAGCTTCATCGGTTCGTTCAGCTTCATCAAATTCATCTATTTCGATAAAATCATCAGATATCGAAAATAAATATCTCCCACTGGTCATGTTCATCTTCAATCTTAAAAACTTTTTTATATACCGAATGTGAATAATCTTCAAATATTTTTTTGAACTGTTAACATCGATAGAGCAAGAGTACTCTATATACAGATGTTTATAATTAATTACTTTCAATAAATTTTCCTTCACAACTCGTTCTTCTACATTTGTAATGCATTTTACTTTGAAGGAGATTGAATAACTTCTTTTTGTTTAACTTTTTTTCACATAAACACAATACTAACTTTTTCTAATTTTTTGATTGTTAAAGAAAAAAATTGTGTTTTAATTTTTAAAGAAAAATTTGTGTTTTAATTTTAAAAAGAAAAAATTCTTAAATATTTTTTTAATAAATTTTTTTTTTAAATAACTTTTTTTTAATAAATTTTTTTAGTACAATTCTTTAATAAAATTTTTTAATAAAAAATAAAAAAAATTTTGAAGAATAAAAATAGACCATGAACCCGTTTTGAAAAATTATAGACATCCTACAAATCCCTTACACCTAAGCAAGAAGTTAAATTCTCTTACACCATAAATAATGCAATTTGTAAAAGATTATAAAGTAAAACTAGGTATACCTAAATATACAAAACAAAAGATTTTCCCACTTTGTCTACGAAAGTTTTAGAGAATTCTATAGCATTATAATAATTTAAGTGGTTAATCAATAAAGATAACTTAACATAATATATTTAAAACAATTAAATAAATTATATCGCTTCAAACATATATTTACAATTTTTAAAACAAAATATAAAAAAGAAATAAAAATATACCTATAGAAAAAATTTTTTAGTTCATTATAAAAATAAATATAAGGAAAATATTATAATATATAATCGGTAAAAATTATGAAAAATTTGTTGAATTATTAATTATATCAATAACACCCTTTATAATGGTTTTTATAATCATTATATGTTTTTTTTTGGCTTCATCAAATGTAGATTTTGGCATCAGAAAATGTAAATTTAACATCAGATATTATTGGTGTTGCTTTTCTTAAGCCGTTTACTAACATCATCTATTGCAGTTTTCAGAGTAGTTTAATGTTTTCATTATCTTTGTAATCTGTTGGGTATTGGTATAACCAAATTTTGCATTAAAATAGTTATCAAAATAAAAATAAAATGTATCAGGAATAATTTTTAGTGGTACTTTTGCTTCAGATTCTAAAGAGATAATTTATTTGTTCTATAAATTGATTTGATAAATGTTTTGCATTTTGATAAATTCTAATATCAAAATATTGAGAGTTATTTTATATTTGATGTTCGGTATGTACTAATATATTTAAATATTTATCATATACTTGCCATATGTTCAACTTATGGTATCAAAACGTACGTATTATTCCATATTTATGTTGTGTATAATATGATAAAGGCATATATTATTTTATAATTTTTATTAAGATCATTAAAGAATGCTGCATTATTTTGTGTAGTTGTTAAAAAATGTTTGAATGTTTTCTCTAATCTTATTGTCTACATCACAAGCATTATGAGCTAATACAACTATTTGAATAAATTGATGTCTTCCTTTTGTAAAAATATCTGACATATTTTTTTGTTTTGATAAACTTGCAACATCATCTAAAAAAAATAAAGATTTATTTCAAGTTTACCAGCAAAAATTTTCCAAAGACGTGTAAGATCTGATGTGTTCTATTTTTTTTTAGGAGATGAAATAGGGAAAAAATTTTTTTTTGGTGGTGTCTCTAAATTTTTTTATATATTATATATTATTATATCTAGGATTATCATACAATTTATTTATATCTTTTTACATATTCTACTTCGTCTTTATTTAGATTCGGATCTTGAGGGGATAGATTGTATCTTGATAAACTCTGTTATTTATATAATATATATCATTTCATTTATTGCATCAAGAGATTATGAACGACTTAGATTACTTTTATTACTTTTTACTACTTTTATTACTTTTAATTATAACCAGAGAATATAAATCATCCAAATTTTTCGCTTTTATTCATTTAATATTTTTTAAATAAAAAATTTAGGAATTATTATTTTGTTGATACCGGACTATCATTCTTACAACTCTTATGAGTGTTTTTTGACCTCCGTAGGACCTCCAGAATGTATAGGAAATAAAACCGGAATTTTGTTCCTATACACAAAGAGGATATTATTCCGAACCTCTCCTCTCTTCCGGAATGCTTAAGAATATTTTAATAAAAATAATATTTTATTCTTTATAAAAAATAATAATTTTAATATATATAAGACTATTTTAGTAGAAATACAACTATTTTAGTAGAAATACAACTATTTAGTAGAATGCAACTATTTTAATATATATAAGTCTATTTAACTAATTTAATCCTAAACCAAAATTATTCATTATTATGTTGATTAAGATTAGATTAATATGTTGAATAAGATTTGGATTAATATGTTGAATAAGATTTGTATTATTATGTTGATTAAAATTTTGATAAATTTTGATTAAGATCTTGATTAAGTTTTGGACAAAGTGTTACATGTTGTCGCGGAAATTTTTTCTTCAATATATTTTTTATTTAGGTAACCTCTACATTTTACTTTTTCTTTTTAAACAATCCCTTACACTGATATTTACTATCATAAAACTCTGTCTTAGGTTTAGTAATTTGACAACTTGTACATTGCCTTGTAGAACTTATACAAGAATTATAATGATTAGTAATTCCTTGAATTGTTAAAATATTTATTACAATTACGACATTGCTGAGCTTTTCAAATTTATCTTTTTTATCTTCTTTAACCTCTTCTGGTTGTTCATCAAAAATTTTAAATGACGTCCAAAATTTTTGGACGTTATATTTTTTATTACATCCGGAACATATATTTTTTTGTTATTACATTCTACAAATTGAATTTTATCAACATAATTATTTTTGTTGCTACATAATTATTTTGTGCTACATTATTATTTTGTGCTAAATAATTATTATTATTTTGTCTAGGTGTATTTTGTCTAGGTGTATTTTTTCTAGCAGTATAAAAATTTTGTACTTGATCTGAAATAAATAAATGCTTTAATCT